>VZRZ01006827.1:1162046-1206852 GCA_013398175.1 Climacteris rufus | reverse complement strand
CAGGGACAGGGACGGGGACGGGGCGGCGCCCACCGCGGCACCCCCTGTCCTTCCGCCCGCCGTGCAGCCGCCCGCGGAGCTGCGGGCACGGGTCGCGGGAAACTGCCGCGCAAGGGAACTGCCCGGCTGGAGGCGGGGGGAGGAGCGCAGCAACACCGGCAGCTCGGGTGTCTTTGCGTTTGTGGTTCTGCATCTCGTTCACGCAGAGTTTCTCTTTACAGGAACCTGAGAAGCGCTGGAGTCAGCAGTCCTTGAGGCGAAGGAGTCCGAGCACCTGCTCCTTACCTACCTAAAAAAGGAACGAGGGAAATGGAAACCAGCTACTTTGAGATTTCAGAGTAAAAGGCAGAAGGACATGGACTGACCATCTGGCTTGCTGCTGACCCGGTCAGCAGAAACATGGTTGGAAGTTTGTATCACAGTGACATTAGACAAGGAACTATATTTAATTTGCTGACTTCTGAGATGAAGACTGAACACCATATAACAAACAAGCGATCGGAGCAAATGGTGTTCTCTTTTAATGGCCTCCACTACTGCTGGTGTTTCTGGGATGAAAGGACCCCAGCTCAGCTTTTTCAGATAGTCATAGCTAAAGAGCAAACAGCATCCTATATGTAGACTTCTAAATATAAGTGACCTGTAAACAATGCATTTCTGAGAACTGGCCTACTCATTTAAACATTTGAGTATAAACATGTAATTTCTCAATGGATGCAACAGATTAAAATTTTGTCCTGATAAGTGAAAAATAACAACTACAGTCTCAGAACAATTTCATTACTTTAGATGTAGTGTAATGGGTTGTACTGTAGGGCTGTGACCAGTTGACAGGCTTTAATCCTCCCAGAGCAGGATCAAGAACAGTGTTGCCAGGCTGGTCTGCACTTGCTGTGCAGGTTCAAGTTTTATTCAAAAGATGTTGATGGTTCACTTTAAGCTGGGAGACTTTCTGGTGGATCAGACATTGCCTGTTTGCATTTTATGGGACCAAACACATTTAGTTTAGATCTTTTTGCCAGTAATTTCTCAGTTCCTTCTGTTTGTTAACCCTTGCAGTCAGGGAGCTGAGCTTCAGACATTTTTATGTACCCCAACCAAGAAGATGACTTATCCAAAGCTGCCTGAGAAGGGGAGCAAGAAGAGACATGAAGATATGAGTCAGCGCAGCAACAGGGCTGTTTTGAAGTGGATGGACTATTAAGAGGCTGCAATGATTTGCAGTTACAGAGCTAATGCATTCCTTATTGATTTGTCACAGACATGCAAAGAAAAAGCAGAACAAGTAGTGGGAACTACTGTCAGTGCCCCAAGATCTGTGAAGGCTCTGTCTTCTCATATTCTCCATACAGCTATTGCATGCGTCCAGTCCTAACAATCTTGTGTCATGATTTCCTCATCACTGCACCAGCTCTGTGTTTAGCTTGTCTCTAGTGGCTGCTAAAAGATGACTGAAAAAACTGTCACCTGTAAGAGGCCCTTTACAGCCATAAACAGGAGTAGGGCTGGGATTTAGCACATCGTTGTAACTAGATGCTAGTTACCTCCCTTTCAGTTTGCTTAGCCTAAGCTCAGCTTAGGCTACTTGTCCAGCTGAGTTTTGAATATCATCATTGATGGGAAATTCCACTATCTCTTTGCCACAACAGATTGTCCACCCTCACTGTGAAGAATTTCCACACCTCCCCGTCCTTGGAATTTGCCATGTTGCAAATAATTTTGCTATGCACCTCCAAGAAATGGAGGCTCCATCTTCTTTATTCCCTCCCAACTGGTAGCTGAAGACAACATTTAGATGATCCTGTAACCTTCTCTTCTTCAGGCTGAACAAGCCAAGCTCTCTCAAGTGTCTCCTTGTTTGTCATATGCTCCAGCTCTCCATTCTTTTGGTGACCCTTCACTGGACTCATTCTACTTTATTAGTATCTTTTTTGTTTCACAGTGCCCCAGTCTGTACAATTCTCCATAGGAAGCCTCACAAGTGCCAGGGGGAATGGGGGCAGTAATCACTTCCCTTGATCTTCTAGTTGTGCTCTTACTAATATTGCCCAGTATATCACTGATTTTCATTGCTGTAACAGGATTTGCTCACTCAAATCTACTGGGACCTGCAGGGCCTTTTCTGTAAAGCTGCTGTTTACCCAGTCAGCTCCTGGCTGCTTGGTTTATTATATCCAAGGTGCAAGACTTTATGTTTGCCTTAATTGAATTGGAAGAAATTCGTACTGGCCCATGTCCCCAGCCTTTCAAAGTCCTGCTAATGACAGCTTTGGCCTTGAGGGAATCAGTGCTTCCCTCAGTTTGATGTCATCCACCTGAGTCGCCTGCTGATACCTATTTGCCTTGGCAAGTAACATACATCCTTATTGGCATGTTGAGGTTCAGCAGAGCTGATACAATCATGGCAATGTGATCTGTGATGGAGCCTCCTGTAGCTGCAGAAATTAATTCTTCTAAATCAGTGAAAAAAGACAAATCCTAGATGAGGAGTGAAGACCTTTTTTGGGTGTGGTCTTTAGGGTGCCACACTCCTGAACAGCTGCTGCAAGTTGAATATATTTGACTCTGATTAATCTTCATAGCTATTTTAAATGCTCTTATTCATGTCCATTCACACATATCCAACACTCCATCTGCTCTTTGTGTTTTATTTTCCTTTTAATTTTTGTCTGTAGCCTTAGTCTCTGAAGTTCACAGCACAAGATTTAATGAAATTTTCAGTAAGAATGTGTGTTATCAAATGGTGTCCTAAATTACAGGGCTTCTTCTGTACAGTTTTGGCCTTATACGATCTCTGTCCAGTGTAATGAATTTGTAGTGAGATCTGTATGACTCAGTGATCTCTTTCTGTGCTAAGGTATTTTGATCAAGATAAAATGAAGTTTTAGAAGTTATTAGAAAAATCAATTTACATCACTTAAGGAAATGAGTGATCAGGCATCCCGTGTGAAGTTAACAGCTGCAGAGCTGAAAAAATTCAAGGTAAAGAAGACTGTGCCATTGTACATCAGTGCCTGCAGGATTAGTGGGAGGAGGGACTTAAGGGGCTTTCCCCTATTAGCCCAGCATAGGTTATCCAGCACTAAATGCAGCCACACAGCTGGGCAGCTTCCCCTCCATGCTGAAATCATGTGAACTGTCTAATAAATTGAGCTTTTTGAAGACTTGGAGCAATTTCAGGGCTTGAATATTTGTCCTAAGAATTTGGAAAAAAAAATAGACAAGTGCCCATGCAGAATTGCATTTTCTGTTTAGGTAACAATCTGAACAGTTGAATCTGGCCATTTTTATTCCTGTAGCATGGTTTACATTCAATGGATGCTTCCAATAAGAATAAACTCCTTTTCAGAGAGAACCTGCATTCTCATCACTTGTCCTCAGAAGTGACTGCCAAGCAAATATACTAAAGAGATACAATAAACACTGGAAAATTCAAGACAGGAAAAGTGGAGGCTGGCTGGTTTTAATGCATAATTAAACTGAGAGAGGTCCTGCTTAGAAATAGCGGGATAGGACTTGGTAAGTAAAATGAAGATGACAGAAGTTTGTGTGCAGAATAAACTTATTTTTGTGTATGAGATATATTGTTTCAGGGTAATCTCAAGAGAGTGTTTATGCAGCAAAGCCTTTAGACACATATCAGGACACTCCAAAATCCAAATAGATTGTGTGCTAATGTAAGTATTCCTGTGTAATGCAGTTCTGGATACTAGAGTATGTCTATCATATGGCTACAAGAGTAATCATAACTTTCTAGCTGTGATGAAACACTGCAGTAGACCCAAATAATTTCGCCATTGGTCTGATTTGGTTTGAAATATGGTATTTCTTAGAATCTTGAAACTGTCAATAATTAGCTCCAATATAGACCTGTCACATAATGCCTACAAAGGACAATTCTAGAGACAAATGTAGAAAAAAATCAAATACTCGACTATGCAGTTATAATATAACAATAAGGAGTGACTCTCACATCATATCCATTCTAGGAGTAAACAACTGCCATTCAAAAAAAAGGAATAATGCTAAAGCTAAATGAAGTGTAGAGACAGGAAAAACATGGGATAGCAAACCCCACAGAAAGTAATACAGGAAAAAGTACCATAGACTGAAGTTAGGTAGCCCAAACAAAGATGTTGTGAGATAAAGCTATATGCAAATAAATTAATTATACTGTAAAGAGCATGGAGAGATATTTAAAAGTACTGGTTTACAAAACTATAAATGAGGCTATATACAATGAATTTAACTTGGAAATCATCACATTTTCATGCATTCCAATGCTTGTGCAATACAGACCTCATGAACAAGTGCAGGCCAAGTTATTACAGTGGGGAAGCAAGACATTGAAACCAAAGATTAGCATAGGGACAAGATGCTATTAAACCCAAAACTTCTGTGCTTGCTTAAGATATGAAATAAAAAACATACAAAAGATCCTGCAGAAGACATGAAAAAAAACTCCAAAACATGCTGCCACTTCAGAATGCACTAATGTTCCAGATCTTAAAAAGTGCTTGCTGTTCTCTAAGTTTGACAGATTGCACTGCTGCAGTACTGAAAAATCAGTGTAAAAAATATCAGTGTGCTGTGCCAAGAGTGAGTAGAAGCCAGTTTGGTTTTTATCTAGTTGTTAACACAAGGTAAACTGACCTCACCTTGAAAACATGTTCGGAATGTGTAATGAAAGTATAAAGGAAAATTTCTGTATGTTTTCCTGCTTTTGTAAAGTTTTTGAGAAGTACCAGCATGACAGAAAGATATGCATCACTGAAAAATATGCATCACTGAAAAATGCATTAATGACTCACAAAAGAGTTTAGAAAATATGGGAGCTGAGAGAGAAAAAAGCATTGTGAGCAGATATCGAAACAGTGCATCATCAAGTACATTTTGTCTGTGAAAGCACTGAACACTAAGTAGAAAACAAATTACAGTTTGGTATTTTCTAAATGGCATATGAGTTAATGGAGCTTATATAAAGAATATAATATCTGTTAGCAATCTTACTTTAAGAGTTCAACTAGAGAAGACCTTCACAAGTTGACAAAAGTTTTGGGGAAATTAAAAAAAGAAAATATAAATGTAAAAAAAACCCCAAAAGTGCTAAGAATAGTCTCAGTAAAAGGCAAAGTTGACAACTTAATTTATTTTAACAACCAAACACTAGATCGAAGCTACCAGCTCTCTAGCAATTTGTTGTAGTGCTGGCTTCAGTGTGTATTCCTGGCCTTCAAACACCAGCTTTTGCTTCTTCATTGTACTGTGCATGGGGGACAGAGGAACAGCTCCCTTTCTACACAAAACTATGGCTTCATGGGGTAATAGTTTCCTCCCTTCTCCTTTCTGATGATACAAGCACCATATGGCACCGAAACCACATTCTTCTTTTCCTTACTTGGGGGTATACTCCAATGATTGCAGTAACCCGTGAGCACAGGGAAGCCTTGAGGAAACCCAAGTGGTCCTCATAACTAGTAAAAACCAGTAAGGCATAATTCTCATTTCAATAGTTGATTTTTATCTTTACCATGTATTGTACTATTACTCCCGCTTCTGACTTCTCCACTCAGAAGTTTTTGTTTTCAGTATTCTTCCTCTGCCTCCCTCCCACCCCCCCTCTTTGTTTTTGTTTAACTCTGTTTCCTTAGGAAATAAAGAAGATGCCCTATGTTTTATCCAAGTCGTGGGCTTGCAAAAGAGTGACCTGCAGGCTGTCAGAAACTGCTGGTCCTGTTCAGCCATGCCAATGCTGGGACTGTCTTCTTTGGCTACTGACACAATTTTTGGTGGGTGAATGAGCAGTAGAAGAGAAGTGGATAGGTTTTTAAATTTAGCAGATGGAAAAAGGAAGATAGTATAAAATAAAATATTAAAAAGCCATTACAGAAACTAATTGCCATTTACAAAGTTATTAATGACAGAGAAAAGCAAATGTGCACATTCACCAGAGATGGCTCAGGATGTGATGGCTGGTTAACTATCTTGCTCAGTTGTAAAAGCCTGACACTTAAAAAAAGAAGCGGAAATACATCATAGTGCACTTTAAATTTGAAACAAGAGATGAATACTTAAAGTCAATCGAATAGCCAAAACAACAAATGAGGAACTGTTGAGAATTATGTGCTTAGAGCACAGCTACTTGAAGTCAGATCTTAACACTACTGTGTATGTGCAATATATTGCCTGACAATCACCAATATACTCTTAAATCTAGTAAAATCAAAGATAAAGCATTAAGAGAAAAGATCTCAGATGCATTGCTAGGTAGATTCAGGACATTTTACAGCTTTTTCACAGCTGATGGGGGTGGGGGGGGGCTGTATGGTAATCTGCAACCAGTGGTTTGGAGATATCAGTTTTAAGAGATGAGAAAAAGGCTGAAGAATTGGTGTGGGGCAAAATACGAAGGGACACATTGTCAAGGTGATAACAATCAAAATAAGGGGTTACTAAAGTGCAGTGCAATGCAAAAGAATGCATTTCCTGGGGAAAACAAATATAAGCACAGTTGGTTTTAATTTACATTATTGATCACCGTTATATGTTATTTTGAATGCGAAGATTTTTGCTTCAAAAGGCACAAACATCATGCTTCAGAATAATAGTCTTTATTTCTTTTCAGTCTGCTATTTTGCAGGATGATCTTTCCCTTAGTGTGTTTGGGGTTTTTTTTGTTGGTTTTTTTTTTTGGTTGTTGTTTGTTGTTGTTGTTGTTATTGTTGTTGTTGGTTTTTTTTTTGTTTTTTTAAACTTAGACTTTCAAGTTTTCAATTGCACTGGCTCCCTCTGGTGGAACTCTGAAGTGCTTTACTTTACGGTCCAGCAATATTACTGACTCACACTTGGTTTGATAGCCGAAATGCGAGGTTACTGTTTTATATAATTGTTATTTTAAAAAATAGGATAAACAAAGAATCATATCACATAAATCCAATTCAGCTTACACAAACTAAGCTCATAAAATGAAATTCTAGCAATCTGGGTCAAAATGGCTGGGGAAAACATCTTTCATTTCCCCTGCCTCACATTCTCAATGCAATTCGTGGATAGAGTTTTGCTAGTATGTATTCGGAAAGGAAAGGAGTTACAAAAATGTCATAACTATGGGACTGGCCTGTTTCACTTGGCAACAAAAATCAATCAGTCTCTTACAAAAAGTTTTCACAGGAGAATTTCCGTTTTGAAATTAAGTCATTTGGCAGCTGTTGCCATTTGCATCCTGAGAGTTCTCACCAGAGCTGAACCAGATGTGCAGCCAAACCATTGGTCCATTTGTTATTAATAATGAATATAGAAAAGAAAAAAGAAAGGATAATGAGGAGCAGGAAATTGGGGAACAGCTAGACTATTTCCCCTGTTTATGCAAGTGGGAAGGGCTTATATTTTTGGGGATTTTGCAAAAAAGTGAAACTAAGCTTTTCACCTAGAGTGGGGTAACTGTGTAGTTGCCCTTTCCCAGTTCAGCAAGGCTGACTGAGAGGAAAAAAATTATTAAACTTTCATCATCACTCCATTCCAGTCCCCTCTTTCTGCAGTCTAAGTTCTCATTACTGAACATGGTAGGTTTCCTAAATTAATGTATGTTCCTGCCTCTTCTTTTATTTAATAGTAACCAAGAGTTCAAGAACATTTGCCTGGAGCCAGAGAAGGGGAGTACTTTCTTTTCAATTTGACTTTGCTTCATAAACATTCTCAGGTTGACACACTGATATACTTCTAATTATAGCACTTTGAAAACTTTGTAAAAAAAGAAGACAGGAAAAAGTCAAGTTTTTCTGTAGATTAACTGTTCGCATTGGAAGAAATAGTGTAGACTCTTCTGTTTACATGGATCAGGATGCCACAGTCTTTTCTGGCCTAGTTTAGGAAAGGTAAAAAGGGAAATGCTAAAGATATTTTTAGAAACATTGTTCTCTAAGTGGCATGAAGACTAAGTTATTTGAAAGGACTTCAGTGCTAAAGACCAATAATATTTTACACTTTTTACAAAATTCAGCTGAAGAGATCAAATTTTTGCTGTCTGACACAGGCAAAATCCTGATCCTATTCACTCCTCTCTTTAAAGAGAGGAATTTAAGAAAACTTTTTAGATAACTTTTTTAAATGAACTTATTGGTCCACTGAGTCTGAAACTTGAGCTTTTCAGAATAATTTCAGACAGGTTATTTCAGAATTTCACAAGAACTCCACAATCAACAATAATATGAGTAAGAGCTGTATATCTGTGACTAGTGTATATAATTCTGCACAACTGAAAGTTCTTGGAACATTCCTTTAACCTATAAGACACACAACATCAGATAAACAATATATTGCATGTGTCAACATGTTATTCTAAAACATTTAGTATGAAATTTAGTGTTGTTAAATCTTGTTTCTTCATATGCAGAAGTCCTATATTATTCAGCAAATTTTTACCTGACATTTCTACAGTGAATGTTTGTTTTACATCTACAAAACCCATTAGTTTTGGACAATGCCTTTTTATTTTTAAAATCAACTGAACCAATAACAAGTTACCAATTTTTAAATAAAGTTAGCTTGTGAGCCAAGGAAGTATGTAAGAAATTTCACCTGTGTTTAAAAGATAAAAATTATTGCAACTGTGCATTAAGAATGGAAAGTCATTCATAACATTCACAACATATTATTAGAAGTTGAGGTTGACTGTTTACAGCTCGGCACTGTCAAGAGCAACATGTGTTAATCAGAGAACCTGACAGATAGTGCACTCCTAGGTTAAGTGCACGTAAAAGAGACCTGTACAGTGCAAGAAAAGGGATGAAGAATGAAGGCAATATTTAGAAACCAGAAAGCATGTCTAAATTGCTTAGATGCACAAAACTGTACAATTGGGGGCAAAAAGAGCTAAAATAGGTACAGTTGTCAGCAACTATTTGTAAAGCAACTCTGCCTCCTATATAGACCTAAAAATGTAAACTCATAATGCTTTAACATTTACTTCTAACAAATAATTATTTTAGTATTTTTAATAGTAGTTAATTGCTACTAATAAATAAACCCCCTCCCCATCAAATAAATAAGGATTAATGTATTCAGAATGTATATTTTCTTGAAGGCATTTTTTCAAGCAAAGGAGAGAAAGCAAACACTTTGTACAGGGACTCGGTTCCAATACAATGCTGAATACAAGCTTTTAAATATTTCTGCTGTATTCATTTGTGTTATATTAAGGATAATTTTAGGATAAGTGGCAAGCATGAAGGCAAGCACAAAGGTATTTAACTCTTAGGGGTGTGTCAATCCCTAAACCTGAAATCACTTTTACAACGTCCATCAACTGGTAAAACTCCATAGAATGTTTCAAAGTTTGATGGATGCCACTTCGTGAGACCATTTAAATCAGTCTGGGAATCTGACCAAAACATATATATTCAGGGCAGAAGTTGTATCAGAAGATAGATCAATGGATTAATTGAGCAATCTTTTGGTCATCACTCTTATTCAGAAAAAAAACCCCTTTTTATGCACAGGAGAGAGTTCCTAAAGTTTGACTGTCATGTAGAATAACATTGTATTTTCTTTGGATGAAAGATTAAAATACAAAATCATACAGGTTTTATTTTTTTTTTTTTTTAGAGAAATGAATTATGGGCATCCTATTACAGCATTCATCCTTATCATGTACCACATCCTGTAACTGCAGAATGTAGCAATCTCTTTTCCCTACATTTGGAATTGCAAGAACAGCTCTACTCAAAAATGGGCACTACAGGGCCCATAATATTTCTGTTCTCACAAAAGACACACTTGGGTGCAAAGTTTAAATCTAGACCTGAGTTTGCTTACAGTTTTGGGAGGGTCAGGAGAGTATTGCAGTTCTGCAGACCGGATGCCGGACTTCAGCTGAGATATTTGGGAGAAGGATGTTGTGGATAGATACATATCTCAGATTCTAATACCTTTGTGTTTCAGGATGCATTCAGAATTTGGGTGTTGCCTTGTGCTAGTTCCATATTTAAACTTCCTCTGTGGTAAAACAATTACTTAGTTTGAGAGTTTGGTGAGTGAAATAAAAAGGATTCATGGTTTTAAAAAGACAAGGTAGTGAAACCTATAGAGAGGAAAATAAACACAGAACTTGTGTAAAGAGGATATGAAATGTGGAAAGCTGCAGCTCCAGTTTCTGCAGCCAATACACCATATTTCCTTCACATGTTCAAACAACACAGCCAAGAAAGGGTTGTAGTGCAGTGTGCTTTCTCCCTTTGATGGGTCACTTTCTGTGAGGGAAAACAGCATGAATTTATACATGAAGAATGGCAGTTTAATGGCGAGTCCTAACTGGATGGATATGGTACAAAAAAAGGATGGGGATGTGTGATGGTATCAGGGCAGCCTAACAACAGCAGTCATGCCATGCACACTGTCTAGAAGGCAGAGATCTCAGCAGGTGCTTGTGCCTACATTCATTGTCCCTCTCTGCATGTTAACATGATGCCCAAATTGTGATTGTTTCTATCCTAGCTCCTAACTGCAATACTTAATGAGAACGCTGTGAACACTCCCTCCCTGTATAGGTAGTTGTACTGGTTTTGTCTGAGGTAGAGTTAATCATCTTCATAGTAGCTGGTATGGGGCAGTGTTTTGGATTTGTGCTGGAAGCAGTGTTGATAATAGAGGGATGTTTCTGTTACTGCTGAGCAGAGCTTACATATAGTCAAGGCCTTTTCTGCCTCTCACCCCACCCCACAAGAGAGGAGGCTGGGGGTGCACAAGGAATTGGGAGGGGACACAGCTGATCCCACTGACCAAAGGGATATTCTAGACCAAATGGCATCATGCTCACCTATACAGCTGGGGCAAGAAGAAGAAGGAAGTCAGGGACATTTGGAGTGGTGGTGTTTGTCTTCTCAAGGAAGACTTGCACATGGTGGAGTCCTGCTCTCCTGGAGATGCCTGAACACGTGCCTGCACATGGGAAGCAGTGAATGAATTCCTTGTTTTGCTTTGCTTGCATGGCTTTGCTTATTTGTTAAACTGTCTGCATCCCAACCCATGAGTTTTCTCACTTTTCCTATTCTCTCCCTGCTGCCATTGGGAGGGATTGAGTGAACAGCAGCATGGTGCTTGGTTGCTGGCTGAGGTTAAACCACAACACTGTAGAGAGACAGAGGGAGCATTTCAGTGTGAGACTAGCAGAGTGCTATTCTGGGCTGCCTGCAGTGTCCAAAGTCAGGTGGGATAAAGGTAAGCTTGTTGACAAGAAATTTGTTGCTGCTTGTTTCATATCTCCCTCCTTATTCCAAGAAGTTAGTTTCTAGAATTGTTCATTGTTTCAGTGACACAGAAATATTATCTACCTTGACCCTTTCTTTTTTTTCATTAATTTTGTCTACAGGAAGATTGTCATACACAAAAAATTTAATTTATATTCTTGTTATATTGTTGAAAAAGAGATGGTTATATTGGGAATGAAGATTGTTTTATATTGAAATGCATTTCATTAGGTAATTTAATTGATTCATTTGGTGCTAGCACAAGGAACTCCCAAGAAGAGGGAATGTTTTAGCTTAATATACTATGTATAAATACTTTCCAAGCCTCTACGGCAATTGATCATCAGTGTGTCTGAAGCAATGGTCTTTTGGCAGAAGCTTAATGGCTACTATTCCATTGGGCAAGCTAAGGCTCTGTTATTCACTTAGAGAGTTATTGTCTTAATTCTTTGTGTCTGGATAATCATAGACAATGTTATTAATAATAGATTGGACATGAAAAATAAGAGGGTCTATTCATCAAAGACCATATCCAAAGGACATAGGAACTCTGGCCAGCTGGACTGATTGTTTTATGCAAGTGATTGTATAATTTGTACAGCAGATGCCTAATAACAGCTGCTGAAGTCACTGGACTGCATTTTTCTCAGAAAGATGTAAGCATCTTACCAACTTTGCAAATTGCAAAGATACATTTTCATAGATGAGACTAATTTTCACAGATGAGACTGTTTTCAAGCAATTAAAGATGTCATATGACTTAATTTCATTGCATGACTCTAGTCTAAATGCAGAAAATGTTGGCAAAGTTTGTAGCAAAATGTAGCTTGAGAAGAAAGACTCAAAAAGGTCTTGGAAGTATTTTTATTATGAAGAGTTCTTCTCTCATGAATGTGGCTATGGTTCCTAGATTTGTATGAAGGGGAGACATTTTTCATCATATTTTCAGGTGCTTTAAAATAGTTGACCTTTTAATTACCCACTAGTTGCCCTTCTACAGTCTGTGGTGGGAGAGGATTTTTTTGTTGTTCTGCAAACAGCATCATTTTCTCCTATGCCATGTATGACAAACTCACAGGAGGACTACATCTTAGAAGAGGAGGGGTTTGAGAAAGGTGTACGAGTCAGACTACTGGTGTGCTGGAAGTAGCAGAAACCACAGGAAAAGAGAGCATGGGCAAAGTATTTTGGAAGAGTTATTCATGTGAGCAAGGATGAAGAGACAGCTCAGATTAGTGTACGAATGTCAAGGGACTTCATGCTCTACAAGATCAAAGTAGCAAAGTGCTCCATTATGGCAATTATCAGCTGGTGAAAGCACAAAATATGAAGTTGCTAAAACAATTTTGTATTCATTAGCCTCATTATGTGGCAAATGTGTTATAGGGCACTATATGCTAATGCTTTACCTGACAAACAGAAAATGTTAATGGAAATGATAGAAAGACAAATTATGAGGAAGCCAATCTACATTCAGCTGTTGCAAATCCCACTACATGTTCAGCCTACAAATACTTACTGGTGAGCTTGTGGTCAGCATCCAAATTCTTTGAACCTGATCCAGGTTCTGAGGGGATTTAGGTCAGGCAGCATCTTTGTTGCAACATGAGAAATCAGTAGTATTCTGCTCAGAACCAAGACTGAACCATTTTGATTTTTAATTTAGGGAAACACATAGCTCTTCATTTGGCCTTGAAGAATATTGGAAGGCAAATAAATCATCAAGCATTGTCAAGCATTCTTCAGGGAAAAGCCATTTGTAATCGAGATTCACAAAATGAAAGACACAACTTGGACTGAAATAAAGTGCAGCTTTTTAACAAGAAAATGTACTAATTTCACCTGTGTATCTGTGGGTCCCTGCTTTCTATCATAAATATGTCTTAAGGTTTTGCATGTAACTGTTTTGCATATATTTTTAATGAAACACTTTGTTAAAGTAATTATTTTTTGTTCTGCTCAGGAAAAAGCCTTTAGCACATCAGGTACTGGTAGATTTAGATATGTTTTTTAAGGATTTCACCATCTCCCTGTTTGGCTGAGCCAGGATTTTAATATTCACTGAAGTGTCTGGGTGGAACAGAATGTATAGATCTTTACCAACGCGGAATATATTCCGTTCATAATGGTACTAGTTAACAAGCTATAGGGAAGAAGGACTCTTTTCCAGATCTTTCTCAAATCCTTCCAGGCAAGTCCTTCCAAAGCTCTAAAGAGTCCTTCAGCAGTTACATTCAGAAGATCTAAGGGTTCTAATTACAACCAGTTCTTCACCACTCACATAGATGATGATGATAAGACAATGAGATCTCAGTGTGGTCCTTCTGTTTTTTATTAACCTACAGTGAGCATTAGAGACATGAGTGGCTTCTATTGATTGCACATGCCACCACAGGATACTATGATACTTGGGATACTAGGAAAAAAATATATAAACAGCTGATTTGTGTAACTGATCTGACCTAAATTTGGTGCTCATTTCTAGTTTAAAGCCCCAGAACACAGATATACCTGTACAAACTCTTGGGAGTCATTACCTTTACCTCAAGATTCAAGCCTATGTAATGCCGGTGTTCAGGAAAAATTATATGGTAGCTGGAGAGGAATAAAAACACAACAGGATAAAAGTGCATAACAGGAAAAATATGAAGACATAAAAAGGAACGGGTTGGTTTTTAGGTTAGTGGAATGGGGCTCTATGCCTAAACCCAGCTGGTCTGAAGGAAGAGAAAAATAGGGTAAATAAAACTATGTAAATAAAAAACTATGCCAATTAAGTTTTCACATAATTTGGGCAAGAAAGCAGCAATGTTTAATAAAAATCTAAGTATTAACTGGCAGGGGCAAAGATATGTAAGCAGGGATTTCTTAAATAACCAACATATATATTTGCTGTTCTTAAAAATGTATTTTCTCCAAGGAGAGTTTCAAAATATAACCATAATTTCAAGAGTCCTCCCATATTCTGGAGCAGATTTTCTTCCCTTTTTTGAATCTCTGCATGCTTTAATAGCTTCAAAAATGTTGCAGAGGGATAGTTAAATTGTTCTGTAGTTAACACTTGCAGATAGTAGTTAGGAGAGATTTGCAAGCTGGGAGACTGAGAAACAAATTTCTGAATAAAGAAAGATAAAACAGTAACAGAGATCAAAGTATGCTTTGGGGCTAGCTGTTTCTATGAGTGCAGCAGGTGCAGCAAGTGATGTAGCTTTGCTGTGTAATGAGGGTAAGATAGGCTGCTGTGCACCATCCCTAAGTGCCTTGGCATATGAGTGTCACCTAAGCAGCTCACACTGCCTTGCCACAGCTTGTAGGATTTGAAGATAGTCTCATGACAAACTTGGGGATGACAGGGGCCAGAGAGGCTTATCAAATTCCCTTGAGTTTTTTCGAAATAAATGATGTCATCAAAGTGACTTCTCCAGCCTTTAGACCAGCACAGCTCCTGTGGGTAGGCTGAACTAGAGGATGCTTTGGGACAGATGAGTGATCTGAACCCTTGGCCACCAGAGAAATGTGGTGGGACAGAAGTGCCACAGAAGGATTCAGCTGTTCATCTAACCCAGCCTCAAGTGGCAGAAGCAGGCAGTGGGACCTTGTGGGTCTAGTGTAGCCACCTGTTTGTGGACCAGTGCTGATGTCCTCTCTCTTCAGATGTCATGGGAATTGATTTTTGTAATACAGAGATTTTGGTATGCTGCTTAAAGGCTCTGAAAGATTATGCACACTGAATATAATAGATACATAATAGATGCTGCATATGATTAAGAAAACCTCATATGACATTGCCAAATTCAATTTTAATTGCATCTATTTTGAAATTAAAACCAATTTAAAATGTTGGATGATTAGGATACACTGTGTAGACTTTTGCATATTATCCAAACAGAAAATGCCAGCAATTAGACATGTAGCCAGAGCAGTTCACAGAAATATTTGAGAGTTTTAAAATCTGTATTCCAACCACTGCCCTAGTAGCACTCTCTCTATTTTCACATTCATAGTACCACATTTTTCTAAACTATGCTTTTGAGTCAATATGAAGCCAGTGCATTTTCACATACTTCCAAACTTTGGTGTCTTTTGGAGCCAAGGGCTACAGTACCTTTGTGCTTCCTCTTCTGTGCAGGGCTGCATAAAACTAAGGGAAATCAGGGTCAGATATTCAGCTGCTTTTGATGCATTTCTCCTACTTTAAATTAATATAATCCATATGGTGGCCAGTGGCATGAACTTTAAATCTTTGAGTTATTACTTTTACCGGTTTCTAAGACAAGTAGCTTGTCACTGCTTCCCATAAAAAGGCATAAACTCCCCCAGTTTAGTCAAAATGGAAGAGAAAGACAGCTATGAATTTTAGGGTTTAGTCTGAGTGGTCAATACAGTGTGATAAAAGCATTTAGAGTGTAATTTGTGAAGTGAACCCAAGCAAAAGCACATTCTTTGTGATACAAGACATAGCATTACTCTATCTTATTACTCAAGTGAGATTGCAAAATATTTTTAGTGTGATTCTTTACCATTAGCAGATGCATGTGCAGAGCACGAACACCTCGACCTAGGAGATAATTAACAGGAACAGAAAGCAACACGACCAAAAGTCCCTGGTCCCTGTCTGCTGTATCGTATCATCCCTTCTGGGAGTCATAAGATGCAGTATTATCAACCAGTATTAAGATAGGGTTTAATCTCAAGCCTCAGGCTCTGCCAGCTTCTGCATTGCTCTATAAATCATCCTTTCTTCTTAGCAGAGCTTGGTTGGGTATTAAGGAGGTGTTTATATCTAAGCTTCAAAGTCAGCACTTGCTGATACAATTAACTAATCTACAGCTCTCAAACCTGAAACTAGTTTTTTATTTTTAGGTAGAACTATTTTTCATCCAAAACCGCTAATTTATCAAAATTGGAGTGTTTTGTGGGAAGATGTTTTAGCAAAAATTGAATAGAAGTGTCTGCTGATGAGGCATGAGGAGAATCTGCCAGTTTGACAGAGCAAGGGGCAATGGCAAGTTGAGAGCCCACAGCTCTGGAGCCAGACACGTGGCTCCTTGCAAACTCAGCTTTTCTGTTCTCAGTTTTCTACATTTCTGACCTCAGGACTGCAAGGAGCCAGCAGTGGGGAAATCTTCAGTGTTCAGCCCTGAACTGCCTAGCCACCCCAAACACTGATGTAGCAAGGCTTGGGGAACTTGAGGGAACTTTGTGGAAAGGTGAAAACACAAAGAGAGTTGGACTTTTGAAAACGGTGATTTTGAAATTTCTTTGCTGTAACAATTTGAGTTTTTAGTCTGAAAGAGGAGAGGCTTTTTACATTCTCTCATCAGAAAAATTCCTGTGACTAGACAATAATAGCTGCAAATGTACGTATGCAGCATTAGCCTCCCTTTTCCTAAGCTGTCTCCACAGGGCTTCTTCAACCCTGCCTGTTTCAGACATGAAAATAGAGGTTATGAGAAACACAGCAGCAGTCACCAAGGGAAAATGCTGACAGCAGCGTGGTATGGACTAACCAAATAGAAATCCCACATTGCAGTTATACCATTTTATGAAAGGAATCTGAAAAGGCATGCATTAGTAGATGCCATTCAGAGGAATTTTGGGGTACATACACACCCATGTCCTGCTGTCTCCGTCTCTGAGTTGCTGCATTTAAGACTTGCAGTTTCACCTTGTATTTGCCTTTGGACAAAGTACAAGCAGAGCATCTTCTCTATTGCTCTGAACAGTGACTCTAAAGATCTAGGGTCAGAAGCTGTGAAATAACTACTTTCAGTTCCCTGAACAAGGTTTCTTTTGAACTGTCTCCTTTGTTTTTATCCAAGGGGAGTACTCATCTCTGTAATTTACTCAGCAGCTGAACCACAACCCCCTACTATTCAACTTATCCTGAAACTATAAAACATTGCTTTAAATATTGTTTTATAGTGGGGAGTTATATAAAAGAAGAGAGACACTCAGAAAGGTAACTTAAATAGTTGTCTACACAATTACACTACTATAATTACTCTGCCAAGGTAATATTTGTATAACTTACCCAGGATGAACATTTTTTTTTTCCCCTGAAGCTCTATATCTCTTGTAAAGTAACACAATGATGTAATTCTTAGCTAGACTATAGTACTGTGTTTACTAGAACTTGAAACTTTCAATATTTAGCTATTCTGATCAGTAAAGAATGAAAATTTGATTGATACAGGAGGGATCAGACTTGACCCCTTTCAGACTTGACCTCCTGTCTCTAGAAGCACTTTCTACAGTGTTCAGCACAGTCTACTCTTCTGGTGTCTATATTCAAGATGCTTCAGGATCTGCCCCAGCTTATCTACGACATCCTATAAAGTGCCAGGAGGAAGAATGCAGTGAGTAACCTCAGGAGAGGAACAACAATTATCAAAAGGGAGCTGCTCACTTCCTTGAGGCTGCTGGCCACTCTAACATCATGTTGCTTTCCCAGTCATCATACAATTATACTGAAAATCCTGCTGTTATTATCAGCCATTCCTTGAACTACGCTGGGCAGTAACATAAGAATTTTCCTTCTTGATTGGCCAAAATATGATGGATTTTACAATGGAAAATTGGAAAGGAATGCGAGAAAAGTGCATGCGCAGAATTGCAGTTCCTAATACATGCTTGCGGCTTCTGGTAATCTGAAGTTTATGAATGTCTAAAGACAGAGTTTGTGTGATAGTGGTGTTTAAAATGAGCAATATTCCTATCTTTTTACAAATGTAGGAGCCTGTTTGGAGAAGTGGAAGAGTGTATAGGGGTTCTTCATCTTAGATCTAGATTTTGCTTCTTTCATAGGACTCAAAATTTCCATAGTCTGTGTCAGGCCATGACGTTCTTCTCTCAACCAGAGAAAAAAACTTAGAAAACTTTGGAAAGTACTTATTCAGAAAATTTCTTATGGTCCTTAATGGTTAATTATATGGGGAATTTAATACTGGCATACCAGGAACTAGAATGAATGTCTTTAAAATTCTAAACTTTTATAACTTCCCCTTCTATCTTTCTAGTAATTTAATGGTTAATTTTCATATTGCCTACAATACTCTTAGACCTGTGTAAGTGTTGTTATTACTGGGCTTTTATGGCTGAAATACTGGGAGTTGTATTCAAATTTCGGTTTAAATTTGGGATAATTAAAACAAGTGTTTGCATTTTCCTCAATAGTGAAGGATATTTGACTCCCAAATTATAAAACAGTTGGACATATTTTATTATTTTAGTATCACATATATTCCCTTGTCTATCGTTGAATGCAAATGAGTTTTTAAAGGGAGCCAATGGTGTAAATACCATGTAATGACACGTGAACTTTGCACTGGAGATAAACAGAATGTGTGGCATTTCCATAGCTCTGGGAGAATAATCTGGAAAGGTTAGGCTCTTTTTTTGTTTGAACACATAAAATTGATCAGTTCACAGTCAGTGGAGGTCATCCATTTTGGGCTTGGGCTCACTGGACCATGTCCAAAACCAACTGATGTACTTTCCTCTACCCACTTGTATCTGCCTGCGGGGACAGAAAAGTCTGGTTGCTGAGTACAGAGGCCAGGCAGTGTTAACTTCGAACTGGAATTTAAAACAGATGGTGCCCCATGCTGACCCTGACTTTCAGCACATTCTCATGGCTCTTCTCGTCACCCTTGTGCACTGTCTGTGATATGACCCCATGTATAGCACAGTTGCATTCCTTTGGTTTGTTCTGTTATGTGCACGCTGCCTGTCACGTGTTGCCTCTGGTTTTACACCGAAATTGTCGTCTATCTGGATGAGGGCAGCATGGAGGAATGGGAGGGGAAGTGGTGTCTGCCAGCCTCATCGGCGAAATCTAGGAATGAACGGCATTCAGAGCCAATTAATAATACCACTAACACTTTGTTCTCTGCCTGTTTACTATTTTTAGCATAAAGCCTTTCATTTATGTCATCGGATGTCCAAAGCCATGCAGCACCATTCCAGAGAGAGACAAGCCCTGCGGGGCTCCGGGGAGCGCGCAGACCCCGCCGCCGGGCCCCACCCGCCAGCACACGGACACCCGAGCTGGGCCACAGTGGGGAAAAGAGATCATCACCAACATTAACCGGAGGAGTTAACGCAGCTCCGTGCCGGGCTGTGACAGCCGCTGTCAGGAGGCGCTGCGGGGCTTGTGTTGGTGCGGGGGGACACCTCGTGGGCAGCGTGGGAAGCTCGCCCGCTCCAGCCGCTGGCAGCCCGCGGCCGCCTCCCGCCGCCAGGCACCTGCCGGGATCCCCCCAAACGTGCCCGCCTCGCTGGACAGAGAGGAGAGGTCTCCCTGCTCCCAGCTGAGCTGAGGGAGCTGCGGGAGCACAGAGCTTATAAAAAATCGACTTTCTGCAATGGGTGTGCATTGACAGAGACAGCGTCTCCTTGACGTACAAGAGGGAGCCACAGCCATCAGTCTGAACAAAGTTCAGGCATGAAACTGAGTCGGGGAGGTTTTGGGCTGGATATCTGGGAAAGGTTTTTCACCCAGAGGGTGGCTGAGCACTGGAACAGGCGCCCCAGGGAAGTGGTCACAGCACCAAATCTGGCAAAGTTCAAGCAGCGTTTGGACAACACTCTGAGGCACATGGTGTGACTCCTGGGGTGTCCTGTGCAGGGCCAGGAGCTGGACTCGGTGATCCTGATGGGTCCCTTCCAACTCAGCATATTCCATGATTCTATGAAAGTTGCTCCATGTGGAAAGTGTTTTGCGTCAGCAGGGAAGTGGGCAGTCCTGCAGCTTGTATCAGGACACGGGGATTGAAAGTGTAGTCCCTGAACCTGTAGGCTGCTGGCATTCAATGATTTGAATGCTGCACTTCTAATACCATATTTGGTTTTGGGCCCCTCTCTACAAGACAGACGTTGGAGAGTGTCCAGAGAAGGGCAACAGAGCTGGTAAAGGGGCTGGAGCTCAAGCCCAATGAGGAGCAGCGAGGGAGCTGGGGGTGTTTAGCCTGGAGAAAAGGAGGCACAGGGGAGATGTTATTGCTCTCTACAAGCACCTGAAAGAGGATTGTTGTATCGAGGTGAAGGTCAGTTTCTTCTCCCAGGTTATAAGCAGTAGGACAAGTGGAAATGGCCTCAAGTTGCAGCAGGGGAGGTTTAGATTGGACATCAGGAAAAATTTCTTCACTGAAAGAGTGGTCAAACACTGGAAAAGGCTGCCCAGAGAAGTGACGGAATTACTGTCCCTGGAAGTGTTCAAAAAACGTATAGATGAGGCACCTGGGGACATCGTTTAGTGGTGAACATGGCAGTGTTGGGTTAAGGGTTGGGCTCAATGACCTTAAGGGTCTTTTCCAACCTTAATGATTCTGTGATTCTATGAATATGACTGTAACCAAGAATGGAGCCTGCAGTGTGGCCACACAGGCCGTACCCAGGTTGGCCTTACAGGTCTTACCCAGTCTGGCCTTTCAGGCCTCCGAGCTGAACAGGGTTAGGCTGAAAGGGGACCAGGCCAAAAAGTGACCAGGCTGGATGGGCTCCTTCACATGCTGCAGGAGTGGCCAGGGCCAGGAGGCAGCTGGGACACTCTGGAAGCAGTGCTGTGTGGTGGCCTGGCTAAGGAGGGATGGGCAGCAAGTCCCCGGGGCTATCTGCCTGCAAAGGCTGATCAGACCTAATGGTGTCACTAGCTGTCCTGCTGTCCTTGCACTGGCACACACTGAGCACGTCGCAGCATCAGGAATAGGAACAAAAAAGCAATAATTTATCAGGAATGGACAGCCATGTGCCTGCCTGTGCTCTGTCCTTGGCAGAGAGAGGCTTGCAAGTACTGTTTCTACTCATGTCTGACACAGTGAACATGTGCTGCACAGACATGGCACAGGGACTGGCACGGTAGATTCACACTATGGGAAATCACTAAGATTTCTGCTCACAGCCTGTACAGTGTCCACCAGTTCTGTCTACCCAGAATGGAATCCCAAACGCAGCAAATCCTCAGAAGTAAATGTGTCCAAGTGGAAAAGAAGAATCTGGGAAAACACATGGATGACTGTCGTTTTAATCAGGGCTACAGAAGGATGAAGGAAAAGAGCAAAATGGAGGAACAGCAATGAAAAGCATGCTGGGCTTTTCTGGGAGCTGGTAATAGAAAGCCCTGCTCTGCACTTCAAAAGGTATTAGCTAAACTTGCACTCAGCTTTCTGTATGCTTTCCCCACATTCTTCATATGCTGTTTTGGGTCAAGGAGTATCTACATTGTGTTTGTGCAAAGTCTACCACAATAAGGCTGATTTTTCTCAATTTTACGTCTATTTCTAAAAATAGGTAAGTATGGTCAGCTGCCACATTTTGACACTACTGAAGAAAGGTGAGATTTGTCACATAAAGGAACTTGGTGAAGTCTGCTTTTTATAGATCTGACAAAAACTAACATGGAAAAAGTGTAGACCCTTGTGTTTTATCTCAATTTAATTCTGTAGATGGGGTAAACAGATGTGCACCTGACTGTTTTAATCACTGAAATTAAACACGTGTTTTGGTATATCAGCTCACTATAATTGAAGTAAATATTTTGCTGCATTAGCTCATTTGTTGTCTAAAGTATTTTGTTTAAACTTCTACCCCGTAATCCTGTCTTAAGGTCTTCGTTGCAAATCCCAAGATTAGGATGACATCCACTGTTCTGTGCACACCTTTTATTTCAGTGGGTACTACATTCTAACTGTTTCCTTGAACTCTGTGCCACTGCCTATATTAACGTGGTGTAAATACCTGACCGTCTAATTTTCATATTCATAAACATAATATTTAATGTAATTTAATTAAAATAATTTAATGTAATGAGATCCTGAGGCTCCAGGCCTCAGTAGGGCAGAAGTAATTACAGGAACATCAGTAATATAATTAGTGCCCATGAATTTTGCTGACATGATGTACCTTTACCAGCATGTCCAGATCCTGTGGCATTGTGGAGCTGAGAGTTGTGGACAGAAATTGCAAGACAATTTTCTGATGGAGATTGCTACTGCCTAAGAGACCACCTTGAAGTCTTCATCCTTGCAACTTAAAATAACTTGAACTTTTCTTCAGAATTCTGTACAGATTTAGCTAGGTTGTGAAGAACTATGAACTGTTATTAATCTGTCTGGAAAAATATATACAATAATACTAATGACAAAAATCTGCTTAGTCTACTTCCATCTAGGAATTCAGTTTCAGTATATAGTTAAAGAAGGCAAACAACATTTTCCTCTGATACTGGTATGGATACAGGAACATGGGCAATTTTTTTTTATGAGTGCATTTTCTTCTACATCCTATTACAGGTGTTTTAATATATGTATTTTACCCTTTTGCTACTGTTAGAACTCTTCATATTACATTGAAATCAAACATTTTCTGGGTATGTCTTTGATCTTTGAACATTAATTTTTGAGCTCTGTTTCCAAAATTAGAATTTTTCCGTTCATTTTGCAGGTGGAAAGACTATCCCACCAACAAGTTCTTGTTTATTGTCCTCTACGTTTATTATTGAGTAGGCTTTCCAAAACCATGTGTGTTTTTCTCCATGATCAGAAACAATCTAAATTCCAGGACCGCGTTTGCTTTCTTCTTCCAGTGACTGTATTTTAAACCATTTTCTTTCAGTCTGCACAGTTATCTTCTGCTGCAACTTGCATACATTTTTCTCCTTAGAGCGATATTGCATATTTCACAATGAGACAAAATAAGAGTAATCTGTAGGTGATCTTTTGCAAAGGAAAGGAGGATAGCCATAGGAGATAGAAAAGCAAAAGTGAAATCAGACCAAACTGCAATGAAACAAAAGTTCTTCCAGTTGCAGAAAGCAGTAGATTTTCTGCTAGTCTGTTATTACCCATCTTGTTAACTTACAGAGCATATCTAATCACATTTGCAACAGAAAACAGACTTATTTGCACAGTCATGGCCTAAATGTATCTTTAGGTTTATCTCATATCCCAGTAAGTTTGGGAATAGCTTTCTTTGTGTCTCGCATGTTTACACTGAAAAGAACGTGTGGATTTTGACAGTTCTGTCTCAGGTTTTGTAAAACAGATTCTGTGTGTTATGTAATATATTTGACCTATGAATCAAAACTAGACAGCGTTCAAATATCTGCAGGGCACAGTTTTATGTAGTGTGAGTCTGTGCTTTCACAGAAAAAACAGTGTTTCATACTAAACTGCTGGTAGGGAAATAGCAACACTAATTTAGCTCACATTCAGCCCGACTTCTGTTCCATCCACCCTGTAGCCTTTGCTACCTCTTACCACCAAAATAACACAAGAGTCTAAAGCACGACATGTTATCAGTGCCATGGCAGACGAAGCGGTTGCGGTTGTCCCAGAAGTGCTGCCTTGCCCACCTGATGTGGGAGCTGCTGTAGCCAGTGCATTGGTGGCTGGCACGGTGTAGCTCAGCATTTGCTGTGTTGTGGCTCCCCAGCTGACACGGTTTAAGGTCTGATACATTAGTTTGCACAGTTTTAGTTAAATGATAGTCGTTTAAGCTGCTGTACCAGAGTGTGAAGTGCAATGGCTGACAGCTGCCACCCAGCTGCTTCTGTTGCCTCACCTGTGGGCAAGAATCTTCCAGACAGTTGTAACACAGATCTATGTGAATGAAACTCCCCATGTATTGCAAATATGCCCTTTGCCATATTTGAACCTGCACAGTAATTCTTCTGGAAATGTGTGCCATGGCTGCTGGTCCCAGAGTGCTGACTGAATGGGTATGGATGGCTGGAAAGGATCACTGACCAAGCTCTTCTTGTCCATTGGTGGTGTTAATGACGTGTCACCAGAACTGTGTGAGACTGTTTAGTAACAAGCTGCTGCACTTTAATACATTTGTTTTATTTCTCTGTATAAAACAAACTGATTTTTGAAATCAAAGCCTGCAGCCTATTCCCCCTTAATACAAATGAATCACTTTGGTATTCCTTTTTAGATTAATCCAGCAGTTGTGATAATGACATTTTTGAAAGTGGCTGCTGCCTAATGCTGTATAATGTTTTTTTAGCAACAATTGATCCATAAAATAGAATTCATACAATTCTTAATACACATTCTAACTAGAAGCAGCGATAATGTGTGTGCAGAGCAGGCATATCAAGAAGTGTCTGAGTCCTTGTTTCATGGGCCATATTAAGGCCCTTGCTGCAGCAAAAGTACGTATTCTCCTTTGGCTGGACTGGAATTTCAGTTGTTATCAGCTACAGAGAGTTCTGTCTATGATCCAAACAAGAGCCAGACTCCAAAGCATGCTATAGGAAATTAAAAATAGAACGGTATTATGTGTGAATACTTTACTGTCTGTCATAGACAGTGAATGAAAAGAAGTCAAGAGAAACAGAGATAGTGCGGGAAATCCCCTGTCTGGGGTGTTCTCTGTGATAAAGTAAAATGCAGTTCTGAATAGTTTTTCACTTTTCGGATCTTTGGCCAGTGTAACACAGTTCAAAAAAACCTTATTTGTGGCAAATTTTATAAATGAAAAGAAACATATGCCCAACTTTTTCTTTATAAATTGTCGTCATAAAATGAATACCCACTTGGTCAAATACACTTGGCTCAAGTTCTTATGTACAGGACATGCTTGAAGGTAGCTATGAAAGAAAATATAAGTGGGTTAGGATGAGTCAGAAGAGGAAAAGGCTTCTCTTTTGTCTTGAGTGAGTGTCCTTCAAATGTACTAAGTACTTCAGTAAGTGGTGTGGTTTTTTCTTTTTTTTTTTGCTGTGAGGTGGAGAAACAGAACTTACCTTTCAGCACTGTGAAATATTCATGTCATCTGCTATGACACAGATATCTATGCAGATGTTTTACTAGCAGTACCACTTTTCCACTGGGACAGCAATTTAGATTGAATCCTGCCTATTACAGTAGCATTATTCAATTTGTGTCTTTTCAAAAAGTTCAAGAATATCTTTTCTCTGTTGTTGCTCCTTGATGGAAGCTTCATTCTCCTAAAATCCAAAGATCTGGTGAATACAGGCATTGGTATTATTTTTAATTTTTGCCTCTGCTGGTTTACACACTTTAAAAGTCATTGTACATTAGCTCTAATTTGGTATCTACAGGTCTTAACAACAGTTGTGTTTTAAAAGCAACCTGTTCTACTCAGTGCTGGTAGGTCCTTCAAGACTTACAAAGACTTTCCTGGACTCAGACATTCTCTTGCATATGTGTGTGAACTACTTTCAGAAGGCTGCCAGTTAAAAGGAGTCAGTTCAGTTGTGACCTACTGAACGAGCATGGCACCCAGTTCTTTGTTTGCAGGCAGATGTTAACATCTGAAAGACCAAAGCACTTGAGGGACACTACCAGCAGAACAAGAAAGGTGGGGTTTGTGTGGTTTTCCTTATTTTTTTTTCTCTAAGAGTTATAACGAAAGAAAACAAATACATCGATAGTGAATGTTAAATCTCTAATATTACTGCTGTTCTCCTCTGCAGGCTCCTGAGGGGCCTTCCTTAATGAGGGACCCCAATCCTGGAGAGCCTTGCTCCAGCCTTGGTTCTGCTTTCCTGGGACACTTGCTGAGCAGCAGAATCTCCACAGGTAAAAACAGTACCTGCAATTGTATTTGTTGGCTTTGTATCAAAGGCAGAACCAGCCTGGATGGAGAAACTGAGGATCTAAAGTCAACAAAGTGAAGTTTAGTAGAAGTAAGTGTAGAAGATGATAACAAGATGAAATCAAGCACAAAACATCTAATGCCTGGCAAGGTAGCAGAGCTGCAAAACAGGGTCTGGTGCTTATACTGGGTCACAAACTGAAAAAAAAATCCCGTCAGTGAGATACTGTGATAGAGAAAATCAATCTCCCTCTGGGATGTATTAGCAAGAGTGTCACTGAACTGAGCAGAATTTGCTCTTTACATTGCTGGTGTGACATTATTTGGAGAGGTCAAAGCACCAGGCATTAAAAGGAAGACATTCCCAAAAAGAGCAATGAGAATAGTAAGAGGCACTTAAAAAATGTTATCTGTGAGACATGAAAGAGGAAAGGATTTGTTACTTTTGTAAGAGAAATAACTATGACTGGGGAGAGGTAATGCTGATAACCTTTCAACTCAGTAAAATTTAACAGATTATTATAAGGAAACCGAACAGTGATCAATTGTTCTCACTGCTCACCACCACAAACCAAGGAAAATGGCAGCTGAAATTTCAGCAAACATTGCTTTGATTAAGGATCAGGGAAAAAATCAAGCTATTAATGTGCTAATGTTCTGGATCAGGCTATCAAGGGATGTCCTGTCTTCTACCAAAATTTTTCAGAATAGGCTATATAAATGCATGGCTCTTCCTAACAGGAGGCTGTACTGAATGTCATCAGATCCTTGCCAAGCTTTCAATAGGAATGCCAGTAAGGTCTTCAGGATTACCTCTGCAACAAAAGCCTTTTCAGACTGTGAAGCTGCATCTTTGTGTGTTGTTAACAGGTCCTCATCTTGAAATGGGTCCCTGCACTGTGTGCAGGATTACCTTCATGTTAGGAAGTTTTCAGATCCTTGGGACTTGTGAAGGTTTATCAAGCTACCCGGTCAGCGCCCATGAAAAATACAATCTGCAAAGAGCTGCTTGCATGACATCCCACTTCTCTCAGAGACACAGCGAGAATATTCTCCTCTATCCTCTTTCATAGGATCTGGACATGGACTTGTGGCATCTGGAACAAACCTGTGAAAATTGGGACTGCTAGTGAATGTAACCACTGTTTTCCCAGTTTGTCTGTGGCCTGACTTCTTTTTGAAACCCTGCATCTTTTTTCCTACCTCCTGGACTGTGTCTGAAGTAAATAGAGATGAGTTGAAGGACTTAGTGTTGGCAGCCTGGAAGGCAAATAATTCTGTGCCTGGGACCGTAACCAGGCAGCTTAGTCAATATCAACTTCAGTAAATCAGTAACACTCACTGCTCTCAGCAAAATCCCTTCTTTCTCTTAAAGAGCACATTCTTGGAAATCTGTACTCAACCCCCCACTCAGAAACATTTCAGAGAAGTAATTTGCATCTCTCTGGCTTTTAAATCCCTCCCCCTCCTCCAATAGGTTATAAAATCTGGGCTGCTCCAAAGACCATTGTAGCAATTGCAGGAGCAAAACTCATTACTAGAAATCTGTGCATAGTGCTTTTTGAATTAATAAACTAGGTTGCCTTTTTTTCTCTTTCACCCCACTGGAAACAGAAGAATATGCAGTACTGTTTTGATGGGGCACAATATATATGAGTATAATTTGTATGTAATGATAAACAGGCTCTCAAATCTATTATTACTCCTGTTTCTTTGGCAGGCATAAAAGTGGGGTGCTCTACAAGCAAGGAAAATATTCAGGTAAATATTCGAAATGGTGTGTTGGAAATGGCAGGAAAGTCTTGGTTCTGCCTGGGATCTGTGCAGGTAAAAGATGACTTTTTACAAGTCATTGTCCACACTTCTGCTGTCACTTGGGGATCCCAGGGCAAGTAAACTCTATAATCTTTGACTGACTCTTTAAAAGATATCACTAGAAACTGAAACACACTATTTCATGCAAGAAAGGTTTTCTACATTTTGGATTTAGAGAGTCTGACTGCTGAAATGCTGCTTTCATACAGCCTTCTCTTTTAAAAATTGGTTTTCCCCAAATGATCCCAAACTTTCTGAAATAACCTGACAAATCCTAATTCCTGCAGAACTTTTTTCCTCATTTTTGGTGTTATCGTTGGTAAACATACCTCTAGGCTGGTATTAAGCGGCAAACTTTTGACGTACTTCTAATAACTTTAACACTTGCCTTTTTTTTCATGGCAGAGTAAATCCTGCTGAAAAATATTTATAGTGATCATCATTTCAGATGCCTTTACAATAAGTCCAGAGGACTTATGGAAAAGTGTTGATCTTTTCTGTGGGCCTCCATAACTGCAGTGAGTCTGACTGCAGTAAGTCACAGCTCCCAAAGGGACTTTGATTATATAGAGTCAAATGCAGAGAGAGCAAAGATAAGCCCAGGAGCTAAAAAGCACTGAATCCAGCCTTAAAATTAACAATCACAAAAGCTGTATCTATTTAGAGCTTTGATTTGACTAAGTCTCTCAGAGCACAGATCAATTGTAGGCATGGTATCGAAGCCAATCACGATAACGTCTAAGTGAGGATGGTTATCCCAGTCTTATTCTTCCCTGCATTAACCTAGACATACAGTGGGATCAAACTCTCTTCTTAAACACAGCCATTCCTTCCTTTGTATCTACAAATGACAGGCAAGGGAGAGAAACAGATATGTCTTGCAGTCCACAAAAGCATATCAATATCCCAATCTGCATAGCACACAACAGGGGTCACCTTGCAGATGGATTAGTGTGCCAGCTCCCTGTTGTAGCTAGGTAATACAATGAATTACATAAAACTTAATTAGCAAAGCAAAGAAAGCAGAGAGCCTGAAAGGCTTGGACATTTTGTTTAAATACTATAATCCTCTGATGTTCTGCAGATTTACAGCAGGACTCATGGGTTCCTCTTCATTATGGGAGGGGATGGGTTACTGCTTGGTGAATTTGACTGTTTAGATGCATAGCTGAATAATCTATAAGGCATAGTTATAAGACAGGGTAATGCTCCATGAATCAGTCCCAGAGCTACATGCTATTTAGTGTCCTTTTGATTTATTCTGTGAAGATAGCATTTAATAGGATTGTCAGACTGTTCTGAGTTTGGCTAGCCAGGGCCAGACTTACAAAAGGAAAAACTTGAAACATTTTGGGAGTACAGGTCTATTTCAAATCTTCTAATTTCTTTGTTTTACTTGCCCGTGTGTTGCAATCCTATAGTTACTTTTATTTTTAACAAAATAAATTACATTTTTGCATTAACCCTCTTATCTTTAGTAATAAGTGTGACCTTTATGTTAGCTGCCATATACAGTCCAGCCTGGTATCACAGACGGAGCAAATGTTTATTCTCAAAGGTCTTCTGTCCTTTTGAAGCATCTAATCTGAATGCTGCAAATCTATAGAGCTGAGGAACAAACTCTAATCTTATGCTACAAGGACTGCTTTTCAGCTTGGTGAGATGATGTTTATTCTTGCGGGCATCAGTTTTCCTTAATGGGGATCAGGATTTTATTGTCATGGGATTCCAGATATAGCAACAGGCATAGGATGAGAAAACAGATCTACACAACCTGGTGGAGATCAGATGAATGTGGTGATAAGAAAGTAGAATCAGGTGGTTTATGAACCTAGAATAGGAGCAGAGCTTCTTAATGTCCACCCAATGTGGGCCATGACTCAAACGAACTGAGTCATAGCAATAACTAATACAGCTATACTCAATCTCATTTCCTTCGGATTAGCAGTCCCATTACAAAAATGTGGCTACTGCTGCAGAGGCTTTTATTAATAACCAGCAGTGTCCTCCGCAGAAATTAAGCCCTTGGTTGAATTTCTGCAGCTGTCCCTCACTCTGGCAATTTGAAAATCCCAGGGTATCAGAGGGACAGAGGACTTCATAGAGACAAAGACCAAATTTGTTCCCTGCAGATCAGTGAGTGTGGGTGACAAGGTGGCAGAAGGAAAGTCACTATCAGTCCATGCTCTGGCTCTTCTTTGGTAAAGCAGAAGTTGGTTCCCCTGGGCAGCGTATGCAGCTTTCAAAAGATTGAAACCCCCATTAGGAAAAAATCAGTAGTGGATCTTTCAAGAAAGGAGGAAACACCAGGACACTCATGTGTCACAGTATGAATAAAGGGGAGCGAGCAATGGCATTCAGCTAGAAAATGACGTTTTATTGCGATTTCAGGATCTGGGCTGCATGACCTTTGACATTTCACTCCTTTGGGCTTTCACCCCTTAGTCGCAAACTCATCTTTTGACACATTGTAGATGCAGTAGTGAAATTTTTTTCTGAGACATAAATGTTGATACCAAGCATTGTTGTAAGAAACAAATGCTTACCTAAAAAGAAAGCCTCAAGGAACTTCAGGACATCATTGTTTGGCTTTTCTGTCTAGAATTGTGATTTTGTAAGAGAAGAGGAATTACATAATTTGCAACATTTTTCTCGTCCACAAATATTTTTGTGGCAGCTTGGAAATTGTACAGGCAGCCACTGGATGGCAATGTTTCACACACAATTTCAGTCTCAGCGGTTTAATAAGACTTGGAGTGCAGGTGCTCATCTGATTAAAACTTTCATCCAAATCCTAGTCTAACACTTATTTCAATTCCATGTTTATGTCGCTGACAGAAATTGAACTGACAGTTGTATTATGGAGAGGCTACTGGCTCTGCATTGCTAAGGTCGAAACTTGTTTTCCATTATAAACTCAATCTTGGCCTCAACTCTGAAATTTTCAGTAAAGACCATTCCTCTTTCACATATTGGGACCACAATGAGCAGCGAAGAGAGACGTTTTGTTCCCATTTCAGATAAGTTAAGAAGGGTTTTCATTTGGTTCGGGTCTGTGGACACTCTGGTGTTAAAATGAAAACTTTTTTCTGCCACACTTTGCAGGGTCTCTTCTCTGAAACTTCCTATGACATTCAGGAGCCCCCAGAACACACAGGCTGTGTCTGTAAAGCTCACTGGGTAAAAGGGGAAATTCCTCTAACTGAATTCACTCTTCTTTCCTTATATTTGCCTGTAGTGGAAATTCACCTAACATTTCTGAACATTTTTGGAAAATGAAAATCTAGTGACAAGAAACACAGTGACAGGTGCAGGTGTTCTGAGGAAACAATTTTTTACACTCATCTGTCACTATTCATGCTGGGAGCACTCACACCTGGATTCAGCTAAGAAACAAGCACAACACAAATCGGCTGACTTGGCTGGCAAATTACAGCTGACCAACACAGCTCAAAAAGAAAATGCTGAATGCTTAGAGAATTAAGGTGGCATATCCATCATAACTCTTAAAAAAAAAAAANNNAAAGAGGTAACATTGAAAGACAATATGAGCTAACAAAGTTGAAGAATCTTGATCATTAGAAGTATTCATTGTGAAAAATCAAAACACTAAAAATCACTGATAATATTATTTACTTTGCTTTACTCACCATGTTGCAAAATCCTCCTTTCGCTCCATACACCTGCTCTTGTTATCTATTGCTGGTCAGCACATACCTGACAGGTATGCCATATGCCAGGCCAGCAAACAGAAAACCACTGTGCAAAAGAAATTATCCACAAATCTTTGTTTCTTGTTTCGGTGCAGGTTTGAGTAGTAACTGTGGGAATCATGTTTACACTATATTCCTCCCTGCCTGGGTCAATTTAGTATGATGTTTATTGGGTCTGAGGAAATCGGCTCCTTTGGAAGAGGATTGTCTCTTGAGATATTTCTTGATGCTGCAATCATCCAGGAATGGATACACTTTCTACTCTGCCACTGGTTTTGAGCAACAAGCTTTTTATACCTGCCCTCAGAGAATTCAGAATAGCTCTATATGGGAAAAATCCAATCTCATTCCTATATTGGCACAACCTTTGAATCCTCTGCTTTACTTCTATAGATCATAGAGAATGCTCCTAGCAGTTTTTGTGTAACAGATGAAAAGGTACACAGAGGGGAGGACTGAAAGCCTGGTATTGCTGCAGAAGAGAGCTAAGTTTAGAACGACACCTGAAGATCATTTCCACTTTCAAGCATTCTCAGTTTAGTCTTACAATGTGTACCCTAACACTGTAATACCTCTCTTACAGAATTAAAGTGCTTTTTGCTTCTCTGATACTGACAGGCACTCTCATGCTGTACACAAGCTTCTGTCTGGAAGTACACCACGTCTTTTTCTTTGCTGCTGCGTACAGCTGAATTCAGAAGGTGAATCTGTATTTGATCAAACCATTTCAAACTTGGCGCTTCCACATTATTTGATCATAAAGAGTGACATGCCACAAAAGTATTTTATAACACTGAGGTACAGCCAGGCAGTAAGGCAGAAAATAAATTAGAGTTACATTGCCTAGACTGTTCTGAGGAAATGATGTAACCTAGTCCTAGCAGTAGCATAGTGATACCATTTGCGTCACTGAAATTCATTAATAAGGTCACCATTTCTCTAAGGAGCTATTGCTTCAGGTGTTAGTAATCTGAGTGTGAATATTTGTTATGACAGGACTTTCATCAGTTTGGATATATTTAAGTAAATTATTTTAAAAGGAAAATATTTTAAAAATAATTATGTGTTCATGCATGAAAGCAGATTGTTAAAACCCTGGACATTTTACCAAAATAAGTTTTACAGAATATATAATAAGTTTTTGTTAACAAGCATCTGCTGACAGCCTAGGAACTCGGGTTCTTGGCTGATGCAGTAGGTCAGTCATACAGAAAGGGTAAGTCTCAACAGCACTCAACAGCCACTTGCATAACCTGCTCAAAATACCCAGAGCCTGACTTTTTAAAGTTAATGATTTTATTGAAATGAGTTCAAGCCATAGGTCTAACAAACAGCTGTAGCTATGCATGCAAATCTGGCCCAAGGAATTCACATTATCCATTTTGTTTATGTGGAACAGGTAAATAGTGATCGCCTATAAGCATTTTGGTCTAAATATCCTGTCCAAAATCAGATAGGACCCCTTTGTCAGGGTTAAGTGAATACTCTGTGATACTGAAATAACAAAAGATTCAAGTAACGTTTTTTCTCTTTCAAAAATATCAATGCTTGCATCTCTGCATCAAAATGGAATATCTTATTTTGAGACCTTGGCTCAGAACAGATTACATATTGACACAAATCACAATTAGATTTGTCCCAGTGTATCTCTTCAGGCATTGAATAGTTCTTGAATTATCTGTGCATATGTTTGAAGCTAATCATGCAAATTTATGTCTTCAGTATCAAGCTTTTGTGTCAAGTGTGCTGTGATGGGCTCAGATTAGGCAGAATTCTAGAAATGGTATCTTTAATTTAACATTTTAGCAAACCTCTTAGGAAAGTTGTCAGGACTTTTCCTGAATTAAAAGTGTAAAATTTTCCCTACTATTTGTGGTAAGTCAAACAAACAAGTAATTTTCTCCTTGTCATCAAAGAAGACAGTTCTAAAATACTCTCCCCACAGAAGCACACAGTCAGCTCTCAGGAAGAAAATGAAATTCAGGAAGTTCAGAAAACACTGAAGAACAATACTGCCACAAGTCAAACTTGTGGGTGACTTTAGGACAGAAAGAAGGAGGGCACTTAAAGCTTATGAGAAGTTTCTTGATTATGAGGACTGTATTTCCTGTGCAATTGCAAAAATTAAAGTGGCTTTCAGGTATTAATGTCCCAGTATAAATATTCTAAGAGGCAGTAGGAAGATTTTCCTAGAGGGAAACCTTCTGTAGTGCATCATCACCAAACACAGAAGTGATTCAAGAGACACTGTGAAATAGTACATAAAATGAGACAGTCATCCTCTTTAAAGCATGAATAGTGTTTCCCCTCTGGGCTGCTTTAGGAAAATGGTGCTTCTTTCCTCAATGTGACACCCCAGAGGGGATGTTGACACTATCTCCTACAAAGCAGAGATGCTTGAAAGGAAGGGTCACTAGTGAATGCTATCCCAGCCCCCTTGTTTTGAGGCTGAGCAAGGGCTGAAAGCTGTCAGCAGGACACCAGACCTATGGTCCTTCAAAGTTGGCCAGCAGACTCCTGGCCACTGGCCTCCCTGGCCTGCCTTGCACCTTCATCCCATGTGCAATGCCCCCCACCACAAGACACTTTGTCCCACCCACCACTCAAGTGTCAGATGGATGCAGGCACAGAAGAGTTCCTGCAGGCTTTCTTTTCTTTGACCAGAAAGGGAGGCTGTGTGCAGTGAGGGCATTTCAGAAATATGTCCTTTTCTGCCTTTTGACAGTGGTGAGAGGAATAAGAACACCTCACAAGCAGATAGGGAGGACAAAATTCCTTGTGAATAGAAGAGCAAAAGAGGTGTAATGTGAAACCATGTGACCAGTAAGGTCAGAGGCAAATTTCCCAGGAAATCTCATGAGACCAGTCCTTCTGCAACATGATTGGAAAGCAGAGAGAGAAGCTTGGAACTGTTCAAAAGGAAGCTGGCTTTTTGTTTTCTTAGTTCCACTGCAAATTGGATGTGGGAAATATCAAATATTTCATGCCTAGGCAGAAGATTGTTTTTCCCCTACGGGAAAGAAAATTGAGAGGAATTTCTTTGAAAACTTGTAAAATGGAGAGAATGTTTGGGGTTTTTTAAAGCCAAAGACCAAATGTCTTGAAGGCTGGAAAGGGAATATTTTTTTATGTTATTTTGTCAGCAGCAACTGTGTGCTTTACTAGGCAACAAAAGCCTTCAACAGCTACTTTATGCACCTTCATTTCCTAGTAGAATATTTTCATCCATTTCTTTTCACTTTCTTGTCACAGTCTCCATTAATTAAACTCTTTATTTTGCCATTTCCTCTTTTCATTATTTTGGTCTACACCTGAGTTTGCAAAATGGACCTAGAGAAATTTCTTTTTTTTTGGCAGAGAAGCTCTGTCAGTCTTATAAAGAAAAGGCGGAAACAGTTTCTAGTGTCAGAGAATCAAATTCTAAATGGTTGTGTTCCCTCTCTCATTGCTGCTCTCCTGCCTATAGTTGTGATTTTGTATTCACATTCAGTTTTCAGAGTAGACAAGAGTTCTGGTTGCATTTTGCTGCGGTATATCAATCTGTAGCTGTGATACCACTTAGCAGTTCCTATTTTTTAAAACATTCCCTTCAGTTTTAATCTAATAAATGGCTTCTTGTAAACACCAAGTACAATTGTACTGTTTCTTAGCATTGTTTGACAACATTTTGAAAAAATATTTAGCTGTAAATCTATAAAGAAGGCCTAATTTCCACCTTAATTCCAGACACAAGAGAATAAAGAGAAGACTATATACCTGTTTACTGATATATGGGACAGACTTGAAGATGGTAACCATTGCAGAGATTGATTCTGCAGCCTCAGCACCTTCAATAGGAAATAGGAGGTTTAAAATCACCAGCTGCAGCATTTTCAGAATCTCAAAAATAGTGAAAGTGAAAAACATCTTTTGGTCTGGAGCTATACAGAACAGCATCTGTTATGTTATGACTTATGAGTAAGAGAAGAAAGAACAAGTAAAGATGTTCATATATTTAGGAAGGCTTTATTTTTGACCAGAGGAACTACTTCTTATATGAAAGAAAGGAAAATTACTATATCATGTCCAAGAAATTTGTTTGTGATAACCTGCCTAGTTATTTTCATAATAGAATAGCCAGTATTTATTTTCCTTAAACAAAAGAGTATACATCCTTTGGAGAACCTAGTGTTAGACATACTTAGTGTACAGAATCACAGACTGGTTTTGGATGCATAAGTGGCAGCAGAATTTGAATTAATGTCCTGGGAGAGCCAGAGGATAGGGCTCCAGTTGCTTCCAAAAGCTCCATCAGCAGCAGTCTTGATCTTTTGCTTATACTTTTCTGCGAGGTGCCAGATGCTTGTTGTGCTGCATAAACAAACATCTTCACTGATCAGGACAGCGAGAAGTAAAAATGCATGTTGATAGCACTGAAATGCTAGAATGAGTTTTTTTCTGCAGTGCTAGCGTTAGCCTATCTGAGGAGTGCTTGGAAGCAAAGCAATGAGAAACAAAAGCATCTATTGAAAAGTCCTACTCTACATAAGGAATTTGCATCTTGGTTCTTGATAGCAATTAAAACTTTTTGTACAAAATTATGCTGACGATGGATTTGTCAAGAGGTCTGTTGAAGACACTGGCAATCGCCTTGATAAGTCTCTAGGGCAGCTCTGGTAATCATACTTGTGTAGTTATGGGATTGTTAGAGAAATACAATTGGAAATATAATTTAGAATACGAGATTATTCCATACAGGAAAAAGACAATCCTGTTCAGTAAGTCCAGCCTGCTACTACACATTGCTTTGCCTTTTCCTATGATTCTGACTTTTCCATTCAAACAACATTGTTTATTGCCACCATTACTTTTGGTATTTGCTTAATTTGTTTGCTGGAATCTGAGAAGGGGGATCAGTGGGTTGCTTATTTCCCCACTGAAATGTTTATATCAGCTTGTCTGGAGTTCAGTGGGTCTAGGGAAGGTTGATCATCATGCATTTGCACTCCTTGTTAGCAGTTCTATGAAAGCCTCACAGGAGCTAGAAATGGTTTTAAGGTATTTCTCACAAAAAAATTAAAAGATCACTGTGACTGTAGTCACAGCTAAGGCACTCCAAAGACAGTTCACTCCTCAGATCAGCATGAGGACCACGTTTGCTTTACAGGACAATCCTTTGACGCCTGTAATTAGTAACTCCCTTTTCCAGGAAAAGGCTGGAGCAACATTCACTCACCAATACTGGAGAGAGGATAGGTGAAAAGTCCTTCTACACAGCACCTTCTCCTTTCAGCAACTTCTTGTTTTCATGCAAAGCTGTTAACTGAAATCCAGCTATCCACTCTGGAGCTTGTTGGATTTCTTTGCCAGGGGATGCTCTTGTTTTGCATAATGGGATCAGCTGGTCATGGCAGGTTATGTGATGCTGGCAGCTGCCTCTTTTCAAACAGCTTTAGTGGCTCCTACTCTCTGCCAATTGCAAGGTTGAGACACAGAGTCTTTTGGGATCTCAGTCTTTATTAAGCAACATGGAGAAACCCTGTTGTTTTAAAAATCTGAAGCAAATTAAAAGGGTGATTGACGACTTCATGGCTAGCTCTACCAGCAATTGTATTAATTCAGAGACAGAACAGTGAACAAAAGAGAATAAAGTGAGGTCTACTTTTCATATGTTTTAAATAGTTCAGAATTTCTTCCCAAATATGTTTTCATCATTGCAATAGCACACAAAGAGGTGTCATAAACATGTACTACTTCCCAGCCCGGTGTTAATTATGTAAGTCGCATGCATTGTTTCTGCTCTCTGGTTGAGTGACTTAGGTAACCATCCATGTCAATAAAAATTATAACAATCAAACTTAAATGTGGTTTTTTTTGTTTGTTTTCTGAATAACTCAGAATTTAAAGGTAAAAATTGATGTTTTGAACATCAGTAGAAGTGAAGCTTGACTGCATGAATATTTACTGACAGCAAAGATGTCATATTGGCAAATCATATGAATAAAATTTGGGGTTGCTTGTTACTATTGTTAATAATAAGTGGTTGTGGGATAGTATTGCTTAATATTCTTTCAATATTCAAAATATAGTGAAAGCATACAACTAAGAGAGGGTCTGAACTTCAAAAAAGTTGCATCGTAAGCATAAAACACCGGGGGTTTACTGGCTTGGGAAACGATGTTTGCAAAATTTCCCCTCTTTTCTCCCTGTCTCTTGTCTCTCTCTCTCTCACAAAAATACACTCTTTACCCAATTATAAGAGCTACTAAGAAAAAATGATTTAAAGTTACCACTTTATATTCCCCAAGATAGGGCTGACTAAAGCTTTTAGTTTCTCTAACTTCTACAAGTGCTTTGTGTTAGAGAGAAGAGAGGAATAAAATCACACTGATCACATTTCTATAATGTCAAAAGATTCAGTTATATTTCTAATGCACTTTTATATTTCCTTCTGCAGAGGGATCTGTCACAAAAAAGTCTCTCTTAGAGCCAGCATGGAAATCTATCACTGGCTTGTGTACTTTTTATAAATAAGAGGGCTGGATAAATATCACTACAACTTTTCTATGTGCATTAGCAAACTTAGTTTTTAACTCTTTAGACCCTGTTTAAAAAATTCCAGCCAGATTAGTTATTAAAAATCAAAACTCTGGCCAATGAACTTTCTGTCAAGAATGCTTATTGAAAGCTAGTATTGTAAGTAAATTTTCATATACTGACCTGTAAATTCACAAGTAAAAAAGCCTCCCAACAACTGGATTTAAAAAAAAAGTGAGCTTTCAAGTAGAAATACTAGTCTAAAAGTTATAGTATGTAATCAGGGCATAAAAACATACCAAGAAAACTGTATGCTCAATCCAAAGGATTAAAACATGACACTTCAGACAATGAGTATCTTCTAGGGATTAAGCATAAAATGCAGACAGGAATTTATTTTTGAGTAAGGAGTCAATATAATTATTTCAATTATGCATTGAAATAATGCATAAAACCAAGAAACCCATAGTCAAACAATAACAGGGTATAAAAATTCATGTATCTTCTCCACTTGCAAGAATAGTTTGTCACTCAGAGGCAGGATCAGCCACAGAATTACCAGCAAAGTGAAAGAAAGCTTCAGCAGCCTTTACTAGCAGTGGCGAGCAAAATGCACACTCCTACATTACATGATGTGGTAGCACTACCCTCCATTTAAGCCGGGATTGCTTCCATCCATTCAAGGATCAGTTCAAATGATATTTATTTATTTATTTATTTAATTTTTACCAGGTGGTTGAAGACTCTCACAGCAGAGGTGCACACTAACTGCAGTGTTAGAAAAGGGTGAAGTTCATAACCCCTAGCAAGATTACAGTAATGCACTGTATGAAATCAGAGTGAGAAAAGACAGATGATACAGAGCTTGGTCAAAAGTCAAAGGAAATCAATGGCTCATCATCTGCAGGCTTCAGTAGGGTGGGATTGAAACCTGGGCACCTAATCTCAAGTCTGATCCTCACTTTGTCTGTAAATTTGGACAAGTTATTTCTACTTTATAGCCTTCATTTCTTTCTGAAAGGTTGTGAGGCTTCAGTTAGTGTTTCAGAAAAGTGCCAAAACCTTAAATGAAAATACGAACAATTACAGAAATATGAACCAATATCAACAAAACAAAAATATGGGCTTTTTATCTTAATTGAAAGCAAGTAGCAGCAAGATGATGATACGCATAAAGTGTACTATAAGTGCACTTCAACTTCTGACTTACAAATTCAATTAGAGAGAGATTGCAGGAGTATAGATGAAATATATAAGAGTACCAGAGAAAAGCAATAAAACATCCAAACCACCCAAATGTTTGTCATATGAAAACTTTCCCCCACATACACAGAAACCCCACAGGTACTGAATATATTGGCAAAATGAAGGGAAAAGTGCATTTCAAAGCAAGCCGGTGCTTGCAAAAATAAAACTATTCAGGAAATCTCGATGAATAATAATATGACTACTTATCACTTACATAATGAAGGAAACATTTTTGCCAAGGGCTCAGTACTAGTGCAATTTAGCAAAATTGTGGGTGAAGAAAAAGGAATATTGTCAACATGCATAGCACAAAGTTATTTGATTTCATATGAGGATATTAAAAACTTCCCTTTCTGAGTCTGAATCATCCGTATTTTGAGCTCCATGAGAGTGTTCTACTAACAGCTAATTAATCCTTCTGGTTGTTCAAATATGTATATATACATAATTGCACCTTTTTGCATAATTTTAGCCTTACCATTTTTGCAAATTAGAAATAATTTACTCAGGCAGTTTAAGCCAAAAGGACAGTTTAATTGAATTGGCATGATTCTTAGAATTGTATTTTACAATTCTACTGATCTTGGGCAAAGCATTGCCCTGCATTTAAAAAAAATTCCTGTTATCCAGAACTGACCTTATATGCTGAAATGACAGTTTTCTATAAATTTTACTGTTTTCTCTTTTCAGGCATGTTTTTAGGTGCCCTCACAAAGGATTTTAGGTACTATACACAAAATATTCTTGGGTCAATAAGTTTTTTCACAAGTGTATTTTTGCCAAGTATTTTCATGCAGGCAAAAGTACATGACTTTTTGTCCACTAACTGCAGTATTGTAAAAATTCAAATCTATTTTTATACAGATCAACTCTCCCTATATATTAATAATAGATATTTTAAAAATTAATTCAGGAAGTTAACTTAAAAATATAGTTTTAATGTATGTAATTAGGTATAATGTGACATAGGTCTATAAAGCTACATTGATATGAGCTAAAGTCACTGTGGTACTTTCCTAACATTCTCTGACAGCTATATAATGAAAAGCATATATGACAATAACATTTAATTTTTAAACAGGGTTAAATTCTCTCTATATTAATGAAATCCTGAAAAATGTGACTGATGTGTTTCAATTTCACATGAAGAAGGCTGGCTTATCCATGATAATGTTGTATAACCCAAAAGGATTCTGTCCGAGGGCTGTTGAAAAGCATATGTTAAAGATGGGATGTGAGAGCAGTCAAGTCCATTATAATCTATATTGATGCCCCCCTTTGGCAATTTTACTATAGAAATCAAGAATTAGTGTGCCTGAAAATAATTACCTTCTCCTCTCAAGAGACAGTCCTTCTGTACTGGGATAATGCTGTGTGGACAATGGCTGTGGGACTGCTTTTGTTATGCTCCTCATGCAATCTGTATTTGACTGACAAACAAAGAATTTCAAGGGCAAAAGTTCAGGTTTTTACAAGTGCTAGTTGTAAACCCACAAGGTAAAATCCTCTTCTCATAAGTGTCAAGATCCTCTGTTCTCCCTCAGGTATGAACCATCTCAGAAGGTGGGTAGCAGAGAATAATGACTACGAAAGCACTGATGTAGCTTTGAGATGAGACTTTTGCTGTGAGAACACTCAGTTCATTTAAACAGAAAAGGACTCATTATCGTGCCTTCTGTGACAAAACTTTAAAGGCTAATTTTGTTTCAGGCTTTTGTCTGCCTGTGGAAAACTAACCATTCTAATTCCTGTTTGCTCTCATTTGCCTCAACAGGGTAATTTCAGGATCTCTGTTTCCTGATTTTAACAACAATTAGGCCTTTGGGCATTGCTGAAGCAGTTTGGATTTTTTACAGCTAAACCTTCATACTTCAAGCATTGGAGAAGCCTACAAAAATAAAAACTATCCAGCATCTTCCCCCATGTTGAGGATTGCTTAGCGCACTGCTGTTACAACACTCCCTGCCCTGACACACATGTTCTAGATGTGCGTTTTCTCATTCTCAAAGGACAGGGTGTGAGAGGGAGTTTTTAGGAAAGTGTAGGACCCAAAAGCCCAGTGCAGGTCTGGAAGTCACCTTCAGGCACATGCAACCCGAGCTCTTTGCCTCACCTGTGCTCCATTAACCTTCTCCAATACTCTACAGCAAACTTCAGTAGAAAGAGCAGAAGACTCAGAAGCTACTCTTTGCCCCAGGATGGTAGCAATCACATCAGCATTGCCTTGCGCTTTTCCAAGTCCATGGAGTTTGTCAGTCAAGGACGTCTCAACGGTTCTGAAAGAGGACTGTCCCCAGAGGTACCAAGGGAAGTAGAAAATAAAATATGTCATGTTTTATCTATGTGCCAATTTGCCTCTCCCTGACTTCAAACTGACATACTCCCCTCATCTTTTCAAATGCTCAAATATTTTGGTAATCTCTTCTGGCTCCCAATAGACACAATGATTGCGTGTTTCAGCAGGCACACTCTGGACTGAGCAGCCGAAGATGGAGAACAGAGCTCCCCTGGGCAGAGGTGCAGACATTGGAGCCAAGGTCATATTCTTGCTGGGGTGTCAGAAAGAGATCAGGTACAAGTTATGCTAGCACAGACACTTTCTGGCCTCAAGTCCTATTCATTTGGATCGTTTTTGGAAGTGCTGAGCACCTGTCCCTGGGCTCTGTTTTTTTAAACATGCTTTCACTTGAGCACTGAAATAAGCAGGTAGATTTCAAAAAAGCTCAAACTCTTGGACTGAATTCTTCTGAAATTCTGGCTGCATTTGTAGGCAATGAACTTTTGCAGATCTTGCACTAAGAGCCTTTGAAAAATTACTCTGACTCTTGCAGTAGAATTACAACTGAGATTCATTTTTGCACATATAAGAAACAGTAGAGGCAGGTGCTGTCTGAAATCTTTCTTTTCTCATCCTGTCGATACCTTGACTCAAAAGTAATATGAAAGTTGGTCTATCTGTGGCTTATTTCATCCAATAAAGCAAGCTACATCCAAGATGGTCTGCTCAGATGGGATCTGAGTTGTTAGCTCAAAGCCTCTTGGGAACTTAAATGCCACTTTTATTTTGTTCTGTAAACACATGCATGAGAAAGCTCCTGGAGGAGTAACTTGTTAACTACCCATGAATTGTCATTTTGGTCTTGTCTGGGTCAATAAAAAACTTCTGAGAGATCTGGTAATGTGCTGCAAAACCTTTTAGTTGAAGATAGTAATTCTAGAGTGTCCCCTCTGGGTACTCTGCTGGTTCTTTGAAAGAAGGGAATCGTTCACTCAGGAAGATATTAACAAAAATGAGAGACCAATAAATGCACCTGTCAGTGTTCAGCAACAGCTAAAATTAATTCACAAATCCAAACAATCTGTAGAAAACTGAACACAATTACATAAGAAATTAAGTTATACAGTTGCCATGACCTTTAATCAATCATTCCAGCTGTTAATGTTAATTTTGTGATCTGAAAATCATAGTTCTATTTGCATTTTAATGGCTGTTAAATGAGAGTCATCAGGAAGAAATAGTGACAGCTTGGCCTTTTGATACCAAGTTCTTCCTTCCTAATCTGATTTGGAAGATTTGAAATTCCTGTTCAGAAGGGGTTTTGTTTCAAACAGCAGCAGGCACAGGGAGCCAATTTTGCAGAGGGAAAAATGACAATTCAAAGCTAAATCCCTTTTTAATCCATCTGTATTTATGAAAAGACCATAAAAAAACAGGTGAAAAAGATGTAATGGTGACTTCATTACCCTCAGACTATCAAAACCTCTATCATCTTTTAAAATCCTTTTCACAGATATATGCTGGTTTAGTATTTTTTCCATTAGTGAGGATATTTGTACTTAATGAACAGAAATTTTTGTCAAGTGGAAAATGAAATAAAACCCAGCAAATGCAATAAAACTACTAAATAACATTGAATTTTAGGATTAGTTTAATTAGTTTATTCTGCATTTACCTGACCAAAGTGTTGCATACAGGACTGTCTTGCAGCATAAATACCATTCACGGCCCTGTTTTGCAGGTAATGATGTTAGTGGTATTGCATTAGCTCAAAACTCTATTTAAATCAGATTCCCATTCTGGAATAACTGTGATCTTGTTGGTTGCTTTAATTATTAATAAGATTTAAATGTCCGCCAGCCTCTTGAGGTAGTATTTTCCATTTTATCATTAATATATTTTCCTATTAATAGACCTTCATTGTTACATGACAATTTATTTGTATGTGAAGTGCACAATTCTGATTAAAATTCTTCTTAAATCTTTATCTAAATCTCCTAGGAGACACCCCCCAGGTGAATCTTCTTTGATTAAAAAAGGAAGTCTTGGAACTAAATGTTCAGAAAGAGAAGCAGTCAGCTGCAGACAGATTTCAGCAATTGGAAAGCAAAGTAAGTATTAACAATGGAAGAAGAAAATAGTTTAGCTCTATCCAAAGTATTTTTTATTTAAAGCAGGTAAATTGCAAGAGGAAGAGAGTTTCAGCAGATGTTTCCAGGCTGAGTTTCATAAAGGATTGAATAGCAATAGGGAAGAGGAACATTGATAAATGCCCTGCCTTTTATCACACAAGTAGGACTTCTGTCCATAAAGGCAGTCTAATTTGAATGCATTGAACAGCGCATCCTCTTCTTTCCCCAAGAAGAGAATCTATGCATTTTCTGCTTCTACATTACTTCTACAAATAACACTTGTATAGGTGGTGTGCATGCTAATGGGGCTGATCTCTGAAGTCAGAGCACCGACTGATGCAGGAAATTGTCTCAGGGCAGAAGGACTCCCATCCTTATTGTGACAAGTCCTGCCCCTATGCAGCCATACTGTTCTTATGCAGCAATACTGTTGAAATCTCCCATTTGAAAAGCTAACCAGGAAAGAAGGCAACTCATAGTTTTGGCTGAAATGTAAATCAGAAGTAACAGTCTCAGGATGCTAATATTCCAGTTTTACTGGACTTCAGGAAGTTTACTTCCTTAGAAATGTATGGATGGCCAGTAATGTTTCAGTCTGTAGTATGGCTTTGTACAATGTCAGTGCAGTCATGTGTATGAGTGTGTGCATGTGTGTAAATGTAAGTAAGAGGCAGCATACTGTACAGAAATCGGGAATAGAGACCCTTAGTCTGAAATTCTGGCTCCACAGAATTTGGTGAGAGTTGCCACCACTTTTGCTGGAACCAGGCAGTCATACTGCAGTGTGAAGTCCTTTCGTTCTTTACACTAAGAATGGGTGAAGTGCAGGGCTCTGAGGGCTTCTCCACACTGGACAGAGCTAAGGACATTTGGTGTGTGTGGTGGTTTGAGAAGTTTGGGAGGTCTAGCTTTTTGGGTGTGGTAGGGGCCAAGAGATGGCTCCTGTAAGGAGCTTCCAGAAGCTCCCACAGCTGTCCAGTCAGGGCCTATCTCTGATGGCTCCTGGGAGATTGACGTGCTGTTTTCCACAGTTGGGCCAATTAGGAAGAACAGAAACGCCTCTGCGACAGTACATTTAAGAAGCAATCTCTGTAGTACGCATGCGTGCGCCATGTAACCCTGTAGTCATGTAGTTAGTAGATTAGGCAGGGGAGAAGGAGTACAGCAAATAACTAGGAAAAACAAGTGAAACATCAGATATGAAAGCCAGCAAATGATGCCAGTCTGCCAAAGAAGAGAAGCAATGGAGGTTCCTGCAGCATCGGAACTGATACATCTTCAAAGCCTGTGGTGAGA
>VZRZ01006827.1:1115105-1161718 GCA_013398175.1 Climacteris rufus | reverse complement strand
TAGAGAAAAACCCACTCCCTGGGTTCCCCTTATGATCTGGGAGGAGAGAGAGGGCTGTGAAGCTTTGCGGGGGGGATGGGGGGGGGTGGTGGGTAGAAATAGGAGGACGGCAGAGAAAAGAATGTTTGGGAGATGTTCCTTTGTTTTTGCTTGCTCCTTTGACTCTGTAATAAATTCACTTTATTACTTAGAAGCTCTGACCTTGTCTCAGCCTGATTTTGCTCCTCTACCAGCATTTCTTATCATGGGTTTAGTAACACAGTTCAATTCGGAAGGGGGAAAAAAAAGCACTTCTAGTGGGGCCTTGGCCATTGGCTGGGGCTAAACCACTACAGTGTGAAATGTCTTTTCTTGTCATATTTAAGTAGGAATAGAGAAATCTCCAAAGCTTTGGAGTTTGATTTGGCCAGATGTCCAGAAGGTCTATGGGTAATTCTATTTTTCTTCTCTGGAACTCTTCAGTCAAGTCATCAGGTCACATATTTCTCGAGCACAAGCTTTTTAATAGCATTTCTAGCAATTTCAATTGTATTCAGGTTAGAAATAAGAACCCCTTCTTTTTTTTCCCAGGTACCTTAGAGTTTCTGTGCACATCAAGTAAATGGATATTAAAAATTCTTCAAGAAGAATGGCATGTGAAAACGATTCACCTAGATTCTTTGCTAAAGAATCAGGCTTCTCCTTTTTTACCCAGCCATACACATCTGTCCTGAATTTTCATTGCTGGATTAAAGGCATTAAAGAAATCCCAACAGAGTGGTATCTTATTATTTTCCACCTGTTGATAATCCTTGGCATTTAAAATGTCACTATTTTATTTTTGAGACAGAGCTTTCTCAGGAAACCCTCTATGTGGTATTTATCATGCAATACACATCATGTTCCTCAACAAACCTCAGGAATCAAGCCAGCAGATTAGCTCCAGGAGAATACACAAATCTCAAAGGTATCTTTATAGCTATATTGCAGGTCAGAAGCTCAGTGCAAATGGGATCCATTTTGTTGCTCAGAAATTGCTGAATCACAGGAAATGTCTGCATTAATATCCTAAACAAATATATTCTTCCTGTTATTCTTGGTCATATATTATTTGTGTTGCATTTTTAAAATATAGATAATTTAGCATTAAACTGAAATGGTTTCAACAAATCAGACTCTGGGGTACTATAGGGTTGGGTTTGGTTTGCGTCTTTGTTTTTGCCCAGGTAGTCAGGGCTTTCATTCACTTTTTTCTGTGATTTCATCTTTTTTTTTTTTTTTTCTGAACCCACCAGAATTGCTACCTGCCCCTGTCAGATTAGATTTAGGAAAATATTACTTTTCAAAGCATTTTTTATCCTGACTTAACATATTTATAACACTTGATAATCAGATTTTTTTTTTGGTGATGATGTAGTCTGGGGACAAACACGTGATGCTGGCTGAAAAATCTTTGTGCAAAAGTAGGCCAAATTTTGATTTCCTTTCTGAAGGTTTACCAGAAGTAATGATAGATGGTGCACAGTTTGGGTGTTATGTACCTTCCTCCTCTTCAAGAATATGCTCTTTTTTCTTCAGAAAACTCTAACCAACCTTGTTCCATCTGATCACAGGTGTTTTTTAGAAGTCTTACATCATTAAAAAGCACTGATGGGAGTTGTGAAAAGGAGCGTAATTTCTGTCCCATTCCCCAGATTGTTGGCAGTTATGCTAAAATACACATAAAGGCCATCTGGCCCATGGAAGACAGTTTTCATACAAATAGGTTTATGCCAAAAGATTTATGAATAGAAAGATAAGTAAGAAGACTGTTGAGACTGAAGGAGAAGACTTTTGGTAAAATACTGACTATTGGGGGCTTTAATGTGACAGCAGAACTGAGGCTCCTCGTATCCCCTTGGGAAGTCAGGCTGATTGTAGTTTTGATTCCTTGGCTGGAGAGGAGAGATTTGGGGATGGGCAACTTTCTGGTCAGGCAGGACCTGGAGTGTGATGATGGGAAAGAATGAACGGAGTGTCCCATGTGACTTGAAGAGTGGAAGAGTGGAATTATAGCCAAACCCTGAGGGCAGCATTGCTGAGACAGTTGACCCTACATCCAGAAGTGAGAGAGAAGAACTGGCCTCTTGGCTGTTGGGCAGCTGCCTCCTAAACTGCTTTGGGAAATCTTTGTTGCAGGTCCGCAGGATTCATCACTCCTCAGCCTCCCATCCTCCCAGCTTTGTTCAAGCAGTCCTCTTGGGCTCTCCGCACTGATTATTTACAAAGTTAGTAACATCATCTATTATGGTAACTATGAAAAATGGGTAAATGTCAGATGTCTAACATGGACCATGCTACCACATCCCCCAAAGTGGAGGCAGCCATCATGTCTTCTTCAGCGGCTAAGCTTGGAATGGCTTTTGGTGTCCTGATTGAATGACTTTCCAGGTAGTAGGATTTCTTATTTGCCTTAGGAATTAATCTTTGAAGATGAGTCTGGAATACTAGGCTTTGCAGACTTAAGATAATAGAAAAAACTCAAGAGAATGTAATAAAGTGAATGAGCAACAAAGTAAATGACAGTCAAATAAGTGATATAAATCTTCAAAGAGAAATGATGGCTCAGCAGACAACCAAATTTAATGGAGGAAAGAAATTTATCAGGAATTTAAACAGAATCTGCAGGAAGGAAGGTTAAAGTGAACTAATCAATAAACATTTAGAAAGTTTTCATTTCCCCAAGTCTCCTAACACTCACAAAGTCCTAATCCCAGCTTCTTAAACTGTATAGCAGAGCTGAGGTTGCACGACAAGATAGTATATCTGGTCTGGCACTGGCAGGCTGAAACAAAGTTCCCTGTATTTTCTTCATCCCTGGGACCTACAAGTAGGCTAACCTGATTTACCAGGGCTGAACTTCTGACAGAATCTTCCCAGAGGCTGTAAAACAAACAAAGTTGGCATTGTTATTCAGAAAACTGCATTTAATAATTAAGAACGCAGATGATTTCAGCTAGAGATATATTTTACATAACTTTCCTGCTTTTAGACTAATGGATAGGAGCTTATTACAAAATGGTAATAAATATAACTCTGCATAATGTGAAGCACTATTAATAAGTTGCTTCTAGTGACAATGTTATTGCTCCTTATATGTGAGAACATACTGCAGGTGTCAGAGGTAATTTCTTAAAGAATGTTCAGAATATTTACTGATAAGCCTGACAGGATTATTGTTTTGGATGGGAAAGATCAGAAATAGTCTCTCTTCTGAATTTTATATGACTGATAATAAAGAGGTTAACAGAAATTCTCCATCACTGCAGAAGTATTTACAATGAGGTGCAGTTTTATCAGCACAAGAATAAGTAAAATCCATTTTAGACTAGGCTAAAATATAGCACACTGTGTGTGAGTATTCCTGCTTTGGAAACTTTTGCAGTATGATTATGCTCCTGTTACACAATCTGAAACATAAATTGACAGCATTAGGAGAAGATTTTCATTCATTGGTGTAATGGTTCAATGTGTTATGGAAATAACTTAGATTCATTTATATTCAAGGGCTTTGGAAGGACTTTTATGTAGAACGGTGCTCAAATGCAAATTTTCAGCATATCCAAATTCACTTGACATATTTTTCTCTTAAAATGAGTTATCAAACACTAGGATAATATTATGGGGAAAAATGCATGTTTCAACCAGCAACAGTCATCTTATTGTGGAGTGGTATTCACATATGTCCTATTACTGTGAAAATGTCAGATATTTTCTGTATTTATTTTGCATATACCCAAGGATATGTGTGTGTTTTGTTGTACATTCATTATTTAAAGCTTAGTCCCACTGCAGGGCAGTAACAAACAGCTCCAGACTTCAGTCTGAGAGTAGCCTGTTAGCAGCCAACTTCTGAAAGTAATCTGAAATCCAAGAGTGTACATAGACCATCCGGAAAGCTGCTGCATCTTATGAGGGTGGGGGTCAGAATTCAGTATCCAAAACAGGAGTCATAAAAGATTGCTTTGCTCGAAGATGAGTGGGTGCTAATTAACATGCTCTCTGAAGTGTCTTTATTATTGCCATTGTGGGATGCCCAGAAGAGGACAGTGGCCAGCTACAGAGTCACTTTTATCAAAAGATCCAGACTGTTTTCAGCTGTAAAAATTAGCGGAATGTTGATTCCCTGTTTGACCCTTATGCTTCACTGCCATCAGGAAGCAGAGGTCCCAGCTCTCAGTCTCTGTTGATACAAAGCCATGCTTTCATCCATTTAGAAATCTTAGGAGAACATAACTGCTGTCCTTTTGGATCTTCCAAATCAGAGACTACAGAAAACACCTACATAAACAAAACTACCTGCAGAGAAGGCTAGGGCTTTAACTTGTTTCACTACGAAGTCTTCAAGAAATATTGGCACATGCACTAATGAAGATATCTCCTTTTCATAGTGACAAGCCTCTGGTCAGCCATCCCACTAAAACCATCATAGGATACAAAACCATTTGATGATAGGCCGTAGCATTTACCACACCACTATCATCCATTCATTCATCCTAGTTTTGAATACACAGTCTGGATTATCCAAATGTCTCTTGGAGATTTCTGAGGGATAACTATCACTGTTTGTGTACATTTACAGAAGACTCCAGTGATTCTGTGAAGCTAATTAATGGCAAAGGAGTCTTTAAATAAAGAAGTGAAAAACGTGAATGGGAAGTTGGGGATCTGCTTCAGTCAAGTGACCACAAAAAAAAAAGGGACGGAAACATAATATCGCTCTGGAAATCCCACTACAAAAGAGCTGACCTACAGCCAGGACAGGAGAAATGAATGAATTCCGAATTTCTCTCTCCTGGATGCTGAAATATTTTCAATGTGAATAAACCTTTAAATGAAACTTTAAAATACCACTGAGTAGTTGAAATGAAGTTTCTGTGAATATAATAGACCACAGCTAGAAATTCAATCCAAGGGTCTGTGCTGCCACCACTGCAGCTCAAACAGAAGTAATGTCCCTCAGGCACTAGCTGTGTCTTGATCATATCCTACCTCCATAGTACCAGCTACAGAAAGCTGACACACAGGTGGGCCAAGGAAACAGTCGTGGGTATCACTTTGAAGGATTGCCTTTTTGACAGCTCAACAGCCTACCCAAGAACCTCCACAATACCATTCTCTCATGATCTTATAAGGATTCAGATTCCTAGGAAGTCATATAGTCCTTGTTTACCCCAGCAGCACAAAAAATGTGTGTAGAGCCAACAAGTTTTCACCTGTCATGTTTATTCTTGCTCTGCTTGTGCTGCTCTGGCTAAATCACAGACACACATGTAACAAATCCTTTGGAATTCAAAAATGGCAAAATTTAAAGAGCAGAGGCTCAGTGTGCCTCTGCTCAGGAGGCAGCCTTTCTGCTCTCTTGTGCAGAGAGAAGCAGAGGTGGAAGGATATGAGGAAAGGAAAGCCCTTTTCTCCCAGAACTGTGTTGGTTGACTGAATTCCATGGTCTTCCCCACAGATTTGTCCTACAATCTTTTTCTTCTCATTATTATTCCCTGATCCTTCTCTACACAACTGCCTCGAGGCTCCCTGCAAGCTCCCCCATCGCTTGCTTATGCAAGGATGTAAGGCTTTGCACACTTTCCACAGTTTCTCAGGGGATGCTTCTAACCCCAAGCGGTTTATAGTTGAATGTATATTTGCAAATTGATAATTTTGCATCATGATACTTAGCCCAGGGCAGTGCTGTATTAGGGATTAATTCCCCTATGGGCTCCTGAGCAGAAACTACAAAGACTGGAAGTAGAGCAGAGAGCTGGTGTCAGCAGCCTCAGAGGTAGCTGCTGACAGCCCAGAGCAGAAGAGAGGACTTGGGGTCCTGGGACACAATGGACAAGCTGCTGCAGCCAAGTGAGACATTCACATTCTTCCCATTCACTGCTCAATGAAAGGAAGAATCTGACCTCTGGGACTGGAGCCTCTCATGAGGATACAGATAACCACACTGCACTCTCACAGCTTTACACTCAGTGGAGTAGCCCAGCCAAGTGTGCCAGGCACAACATTCAGCCTCAGCAGGAAAGCACATCTATAAGCATTGCCTTGCACTGACAGAGTATTACCCAGCTTTGCTTACAGCTGGGGACACAGGCAGCTCTTCCCTGCCAGCCATAGAGCTGCTCTCCCACGGCAGCTCTCATGCCTCAGGGCTGCAGTGCTTCTTTCCCCTCTGGACAAGAAAACACAGCAAGAGAGGAGAAAGGGACAGTCTAATCAGAAGAGCAACTAGGAGGGAGTAAAAGACGAAGGATACTAGGAAGCAAAATGTAGTTCAGCCTTAGGAAGTCACGTTTGTATTGAACAGTGTTGGAGCTAGCTGGGAAGCAAAGCAAGTGAATAGTTCATGTGTAAATAATAGCTGGGTAGTTATTGTGCTAAAGGACTCTGAAATTCTCGTTGATGAGAGGAGGTCTGGTGTAACTGTCACTGCAGAGCATTAACAGGGTGATTCATGTGAGTGCAATCTACAAAATCAGTGTGTAGTTCTTGTAGGAAGGACTGAGGGGGAGTGATGGCACCCTGCACTACCCCCTTTACAATGATCAGTAGCTGGAGGAGTGTGAAAACATGCAAATGATAAACTCCAGAAAGGATGTTGGGGGAGTGAGGAGCAATGAAGCGATGATGTCTGCTACAAAACACTAAATCAAACCAGAAAGTAGGATGAATTACTCCTAAAGCATTTGTCTACACCATAGGATAAAAATAGCATTATTAAAGGGAACTTAAATCTAGAAGATCTCATGCAACAGGTAGTAAAAAATTACAAGTTTTAGAGACTGATTTTTTTTTTTTCTCCACAAAAGGAGACTGCACCTGACAACAATCTAATTGGAGACTCATTCTAACAGGTAATTAATTCTAGGACTGAAAGTTGTTGATTACCTAACTGTTATCTGGTTACACTCATAATGAACAAAGGACAATTCTAGCTGGTAATATTTATATTTGGAGCTTCATAGAACTGAACTTTTCATCCTTAATGGATGTTAAAGAGAATTTGACCACAGGGTGGCTACAGGGCAAAAAAAAAAAAAAAAAAAAAAAAAAAAAAAAAAGGCTAAAAATAAAAATCTTTTTAAAAAGNNNAAAAAAAAAAAAAAAAAAAGCCTGAAAATCAAAATCTGTTTAACAAGTTTGCTAGATGGGCAGGAAGCCATGGCCTAGAGTCAAGAACAAGGACAACTTTGTCAGAAAGCTCAGGGTAGTTGAGACAAGAAGCCGATGACAACAGATTTCTTAAGCACAAAGGGCTATAAAGGGGCAGTGAACTGTTGCACAGAGACTACCACAGCATATGGCTTCTTGCACAGCACATGGATGTCCTTGGATATTGGCAATTTTTCTACAGCTCATCAGGCCTTTCATAGGAAGCGTCTGCAGAAGTCCATCCTCTCGGAGGATGACCCTGGCTGCATGACAAGGATAACCCATGTAGCAGCAGTGTTGGGCTGGTCTCAAAAAGTTAACTGTTGCTTTCAGCCTGTCATCCAAATTCAGACACTGGGAAAAACAAGTATCTTTTTTTGCTGTCTGTCCCTTGAGAAACTATACTTTCCCCTTTGTGAACGACAAGCCTGTGTTTGAAACAGAAGCAATTTTAACTGGAGGAAAGGAACATAAATTTAGGAAAAAAAAAAAAAAAAACCAACAACAGCGGCAAATCAATGGTTCAGCTGTACAAATAACATGAGAAACATCTGATTATAGAGTAACCTCCTGTAGTCTTTCGTCTCCCTCTTCTCGTCTGCCTGACTGGTCAACAAATGACTGCCCTTTCAGAGGTTGCTTTCCTCCCACCCTTTGCTTTTTGAAGCCCCACTCTGGGCCTAGAATCACTAGCTGACAAAATTCAGCATGCAAACTCAGCCAGGCTCTCCTCCAGCCCTGAGGAGCAATGGTGGTGTGTTCTTGTAACAAGCCTCCTATGCCATTTTTCCCTGAATGATGGTTTTCCAGGTGGCTATCACTCCAGAAGCTCTCCTCGGCTAGCCTCGCCCAGTCTGATACGCCAAGTGCTGCCCACAGCGGTTCTGCAGGGCTGCGAGGCTTCTGCAGCTTCACAGACCTCTTCAGCACCGATTCTGCTTCCATCCCAGCTCCGGAGGCGGGATGAGCTGCTCCGGGTTTGGTATAATGAGGTTATTAGGCTGCAGGATGGGACCACAATACCTCCCAAACCGTCTCCACTCCGTTCGTAAAGTCTCAGGTCAGATAATTTAAAATTACCTTCTAGTCTGGCCAGTACGCAAACCAGGTGAGTTATTACATCAGTTATTTTGGGGTCAGGTTTGCGATGGCCGTACGGGCTCTCACGCAGCAGAGAGCGGCTGTAAGGCTCGGCACTCACTGACCGGCACGGCCCGGAACTGACGGCGGGAGCGACGCCACAAACCCTGAACTCCATCCGGAATTCCCGCCGGGACGTGGCCACGGCGGCGGCAGGGACGCTCGGGCACCAGGGGGCGCTGCCGCCCAGGCGCCCCGGCCGGCCGCACCCCGGCGGCACGTGCGCGGGGGCNNNNCACCGCGCCGCTCCCGTGCAGCGCCCGCCCTGCGCGCGGGGGCTGCGGGAACGCGGCGGGAAGCAGAGCCGCAGGTGCGCCCTGGCGCGCGCTGTGCAGCCGCAGAGCGCCCGCGCCTCTCAGCCGGGCTAAAGCGCCGCAAACACGCGTGTTCGCCGCGCATCCAGACCAAAGACAGAATTCCCTAACGCTCCCACTGCAGGGTTTAATGGGGCGTTTAAGATACGAGGACTCGTCACACCCTACTCCCTTCCTCTGTGGTGAAAACTGGTGGGCGCCGATTTGTTTGAGCCTCTTTATGTTCAGGAATAGTTCCCTTAAAAATACTCCTTTCTTGGCGAGGATATTATTCTCCATGGGGGATTTTTTGAGACTTACTGAATCCCGAATTCAGAAACGTTGTGACTTATGAGTGTGCACAATGATATGATTAAATTTGGGCGATATTTTTAGAGGTGAAAAGTATATCAAATTCCATTAGAATTTGTTTCAGATGTGCTTGCTCACTTTTTTATTTTCCTTGTTTGAATACTTCATGATATTTGTTACCTAGCAAGAGTGAGAAGTGAAACAAGTGACATTTTGAATTATTACAAGAGAATTCTCATCAAAAGTAATTTTGGAATTAAAAAGCATTAGAGCTGGCATTGGAAAACTCATTTCTGTAAGAATGTCATCTAATCAGGAAACAGAAAACTATCATCTGATATGCACTATCAATCAATATTAACCAATACAGCTCAACAAAGAATGTTGAATGCTGTTGTAAATTTCTCTGAACAAACTATAAATCAAGAATATATGCTTAAATTATATGACAAATAGATTCTAGCAGTGAATTGCATTGAGGTGAGAAAATATAGTTTGCCAACAATTCACAAAAGAAGTTCTAAATTCATGTGTTCATTGTGAGAAACAAACTCAGCTCTAATTTTTGTAAGTAGTTTTGCAATTGCAATTGTTTTCTGAAACCTAGTATCCATTTTTGTAGATAAGTAATTTTGATTCAATGAGATTCAAGCTAAAAGCCCTTTCTTTATTCTTTTAAAAATTATTGCTTTGTGTATGGTTGTCATGGCCCAAGGCTTTCTACCTGGGGCTGCTTGTGAGAAAATTCCTTCTCTCACATGGAAAGTATGAAAACAATAAGATAAGCACCTCTTGTTGTCCTTCTTCTGCTATGTGTACTGGACTGGGGCGGGTAGGACTCAGCCAGTCGTATACCTGGGTTCCTATTAGAAAAAAGGACAATAAAATAAACGGGCTGCTGGCTGGCTCTCGACCCTTGAAAACCAAGGTGTGCTCTCTCCTTAATCGGATCGCTGCGTCCCGCTGCTACACATGGTGACGTTGCAGAATCCAGGTGCCTTGAGGAATGCAATCTGCATGAGTATTAATCTGACAGTATATACTGATGGTCATGTGGGTCTAGAAATAATCACCTTCTCATATGTACAGGAAAAACTAATTTCTAAAAATGTTATCCAGTATTTAGAAAATGGACGTAACATTGGCAGGCTTTCAAAACCCTGTAAGAAGTGCTTCTGGTGCCAAAAAGTGTACCTGGGAATCCCAGCCTTGTTCCAATGCACCTTGCTGCATTCCCAGCATCTGTGCTAGACTCCCTATCCACACATGCAAAGATGTGCCTGCCTTGAGGTGCAGTCCAAGGTCACTCTGTGTGTCTCTGCTGTGAGAAGATGAAGATAAGCAACAGTTAACACCACCAAATTGTGCACATGTCTAAAGAATGTTTCTTCCTTGGAAGCCTTCAGGAAAGCTCTGTGCATTCAGGAAGGCTCTTCCTTTCTGGAGATAGGCTGTTGAGTCTGCCTTGTTTGTGAAAAGCACATTCAAGCTTCTGAATAGCAGGATGCTCTGGGAACATTTCTGCCAAGCTCTTCTTGGATACTGACTATTAAATACTTCATGGGTAACTGGGATCTCAAACCACATATTTTCTGCTTTCAAAGAAAAGCAGAATCACATGAAGAGAGCATCAAATTCCACCATTCCCTCTCCCATTTCCAACAAGTATTTGATTATTCTGTACAGTGCACAACTTGCCCAGAGCGGAGGTACCGACCCCAGCTTGCAAGACAGTCCAAACTGCCATGGTTAGGGCATCCTTGAGCATGTCAGGCAGTGAAAAGGGTTAATCCCTTGTGGTACAGGTGAGTGGTAGCAAGAACTCACTTGAATCTCAGGTAGAAAAAGCACCCTTGGGTACCTCCACTGCAGCAAGCCCTGCATAAAAGCCCAACTCCTAGTTTGGGGGTCCCCACTGTGCCCGTCTGAGTCAAGGTTGAGCCGTTCGCTGAGGCTGGGAGAGAGGCTTCTCTGGGATGAGGCAGAGTCAGATACTGGACTAAAAAAGGTCATGTTTTAACTATAAAATCTGCAGCCTGCAGGTGTTTTAGAGTAGTAGGAACAGGGGTTACAAATACCTGCATTTTGGAATCAGCATTTCAGCACTAGTGTGGAGTTAGGCCTCTGCTTTCTGGAAAATAAAAGTATTTTTTTTGTTCAAATGGAGGGGTAATTTAAGAATGGAAAGGTGACCTTCATCTTACAGCTAAAAACAATGGGAAGAAGAGTTTGATGGTTAGGAATCCCATTTATATCTAGGTCAATCCCACTCAGATGTTCCACAGATACTTCCAGACCTCAGGTGAGATGAGAAAAACACATAGAGAACAGCCCAAACTCTTCTAGCCACTGAGCAGGTGAAAATATTTATCAGAGGGAGCAAATCTGAGTACATAAAGTTCCTTGTGCAGTCACTTTTGCGCAGAACTTTTTATTCCCACAAAAAAATTTACATATCAATCAGAGATGACATGTCCTCCCCCACCCTACTTTGGCTGTACTAAATTGCTTCAGGATGTATCGGTGCTGTTGTAGCTCTGCTGCAGGTACGGGTGCTTGCCATTATTAAATACACTAATAAATACATGGAGCTCTAAGCTAAATGAAACAAGCTTTTCACAGAGAAAAAAAACTTCTTCGAAGGTTTTTAATCTCCATGACACTAGAATGGAGCCTATTTAAAAGTGTTTCAGAAACAGAACCAGTATTTTAAAAGTGGGTTTGAGATGCCTTTTTAATTGTTTTTCCTGGACAAGTGCTTTAACAGACACACAAACAGTGATTGGTCAGACCCTAAATATTTTATACAACAGAAATTTTGGCCCAAGCGGTCTGAGGGTAAAAAATGTTAAAGAATACATTTAGTGCAGGTAGCTTGGTGTGCAGCTGCAGTTCGAGCTCTGGGGTGCTGAAGCCCCAGGCAAGAGGCTGTGAACTGACAACCCTTTGCACAACCAATGGCACCAGGGACCTGTGGCCCAGACAGGGTACTGGACACTCAGAAATGTGGAAGGAGCTGAGGACTCGCTGGAAGACCCCAGACTCAGACTGTGAGGGTATTAAAGCCCAGTGATTCCTATGTTCAGGGTCCTTCCTTGGAGGCACCAGCTTGAGCTCTTGTTCTGTTGTTACACCATGACTAAATTATTTTGAGCATTGGGATGTCTGAGAGTCTTCTGGGAAACGTGTGGTCAGTAAGGAAACCTGGTCTGACTGTGTGAGTGTGGTGAGTGCAGGGAGTCAAGGGGGCACCCAGCGGGCACTGGAGCTGTGAAGAGGCCTCAGTCCCAGCTCAGGTGCTGTGGCTGTGACTGCCAGCATCAGGAAAGTTTCTGTAACAAAAATACAAAAGAAATTTTAGTTTATACTAAGGAATAGGGTCTTCCTTCCTCTGGTTGCGGGTCCCTGGTATCAGGGTATCTGTTCCTCTGTGTGTTCCTCAAATCCTGGCTGGAGGTGGCAGGCAGGGCAGCTCGCTCATCAGGGCACTGCACAAGGGCTGAGAACAGAAGGCAATTCACTCCAGGTTATTGCAACATAGGGGCTATCCCTCCTGGTCTGGCATGGGAAATCCTCTTCACTGCTCCCAGGTTTGGCCCAAGGTCCCTCTGCTTGAAGGAAAAGACAAAGAGGGAACTGGTCTGAGGTTATCTGAATTACAACATAACCCATGGCTATTCCATGTATCTGAGTTAGGACTTAAGTACTCAGAGGTAGAGAGTGAGGTGATTTCTTCCCCTACAGGCTTCAGAGAATTTGGATGTATCAAAAATTACATACATTATTTAAAATATAAGTATAGCAGATAAAATACAGCAGATAAAATGAAACCATAGCTATCTGGCTGAGTCAATCTGTTTTTCTGTACACACACATGGCAAATGCAGAGAAGACATTTGCTGTTAAGACAACACAGGAAAGCTCAGTCTCTAGATACTACAAAGATATTACAACGGTTTCAATTCTGAAGCAAAATTCTACCAATTTTAAGAGCTTTTAGAAAAAAAAGGAGTGAAAGCCCTAACAGTGAGCAGTTATTAGCTCCTGAGATGAGGGCTTCAACGCTGGTGACATTTTATCTTTGCAACTGAAAACAACATTGACAAGTGCCAAAGGTGTGTTGGTGTGCACATGTATTTCTCCTTGGCCTTCTCCACGTCTACTAAGGGAAGGAGAAGTGACGTTTTCAATAGCCTACAGTGTCCACCACAATGTTTGAGTGAACCCAGACAGTGCTAATTGTTTTAGGCATGTCAGCTATCCATGTGGGAGTCATCACTGCAGTCCTTTATGGCTCTTCTGTCATTAGACACCGTCATAGGGCTGGGAAAATCTCCTGCACGACTGCTGTTGGATTTGCGTTTGACTTGCTAAACATACAGGTCCCCTGTGTGATTATTCAGATAAGCTATCAGGTGATCCTGTTTTAAGCATCTGGATACAGAGCAGAGCATCCAGACTATTGCTGATATTTGGATTTGCGGCTGCTTGTGATGGGCTTGCTCATTACTGCCTGTGCAGTGCCATTAGTGGGTAGAGTGTATTACTGACACAAAGGCACACTTGCCCTGAGGAGCCTGCAGTCAAAATCAGACACCAGGACAGTGAAGGCGACAAATATTCAAAAAGTGCAGGAATGAGAGAATGAGGGCTATAATACTGAAAGATTATGAGATATGCTTGTTATGTTCACCTTTCGCTAGTGCCTTGTTTTTTCAGTCTATGCTGACACCTAACCTGAACGATCTTGCAAAAGAATCATGTTCTGAATTCATATAGCTTCTTGTGATAAGCTGTTGATGTGCTTCTGGTATTTTTAAGACACAGAGGAGACATGTCAGGGAAACAGGAGCCCGATTGCTCTGCAGATAGAATATTCTAATGAGGGAGCAGCTTATCAGCACACTTACCGGCAGCAAATGCTTCACAAATCCCGGAGAATGCCAGCTGAAAATCCCCATCATTACTGACATAACTTTCTCGATAAGCCTCCTCAACAATATGAGCTATTGTTTATGCTGAGAAGCACTGCTGAGGTTCAGTGGAAAGGTGTGCAGAGCTTTTTCCCCCAAACAAATGAAGTGCTGGATTCATGGGTGAGAAGCAGACCTGCTGGCATTCACAGCTCTTATTCTATTCAATGATCACAGCAAATGACACCCTTTCATTTTCCCTTCCTGCACTTTGTAGTACAAAAGAAAAACTTAAGCCTAAACCAGCTATTTTTATTTTTGATTAAATCTTTTTCCACTCTCCAGATGGTACATACAGGGGCACAACATTAACCCGATACAAAAATGAGCAACGAGAAGCAAGTGTGCCATTAGCTCAGCTCAATGTCTGATGTGTTTATTTTCGGTGGATCTGTGAAGCAGGCTGACAAGCAGAATCTTTTGCTTCACATACCACTTACTGAACTCCAGTAGTGCAGGCACCATATGAAACAGTCAGTAAAAAAAGCTTCAGCAAGGCATGGCCATGTTTTATTTCTTTTCAGGCACAGATACAGTCAATCAAAACCTCTGTCTATGAAAGAGACTCATCAGAGACAATATTAAGATAATTACATCGTAACTACAAATTGTCATAAGAGAGGTTTTATGGCACAATTCAGCTGAATTAGATACTATTGACCTGAGAGTGGTTTATCAAGGCAGGAAAAATAAATTAAGAGATCTGAGTACTCAGAATACAAATGGTGAGCTCTGTTTTCCAACTTCTTTGAGATAAGGTGGGATACTTACATTTACAGTCACCAAAATGAAATGTTCAGATTTTTAAGCTACTGATATTATATGGTTTTGTCTGTGGCAGTGAACCAGGCCAGGGCATGGTTCTGCATGTTAGCCTGGGATTATCCATACTGGAATTTACATAACAAGGTCCCTGACATGTGTCAGTTTTGACCTGTGTCAGTAAGCATCCCTCTGAGGTTTTAGACACAGCCTGAAGGTTAGCACAGGCTAAGGACCTGCTTGACTGCAGGTCAGATGTGACCCCTCTTTTTGCTAAGAAATTTAGCTATACAAATGAGAGCAGTGCTGTGCCAGTGGATCTCAGGGCTGGAGAATGCTCACTATTTACTAATATGGATGTGCCTTGTAATATCAGATAGAGAAGGGTCAACAAACTGTTTTGTGTGCCAAAAGCAGTATTCCAGTAAATAACATTGATAACTGAACTTTCTGGCTGTGTTAGAGCACTCAGCTCTGGTAAAGTATCTCAGCAGGCATGGCTAATTTTGAAATACTGGCTTCCTTTGGGCTAGTTCCTGAACTGGATGTGCAGATGGATGTAACGAGGACGTACCCTCGTCAGATGTAAGCCAGCTTGCATCCAGAGGTGATGTAGGTATGCCATGGTGCTGCAGCTCACAGGAAGAGCCTTAGCTTGTAAACACTGACAGCATCCCTGTGTGGAAGTTTTGGCATGGGTTTCTGCTGGTGGAAATGAACGTGTGGTGCAGCGCCCCACCAACACATAGTTTCCCAGGATTTCTGTGAGGTGACTTTTTGTAGATGTTTGCACACTGAAGACCACTAGGGTGAAAGGGGCTGTCCAAACAGTTTAGCTGCTATTGAAGCACGAGTAATAGATAACAGGAGTCACTAACAATGGAAATTGAGTATCATCAACAAGAAAGTACAACTCACCTTGAGAAACAATGCCTCAAACACAGGCAAAACTGTAATGTTCTTTGCCACCTATTACTTCATTAAACCAGTGAAGTTTTCCACAGAATGTACTTGGCAAATGCAACACAAACCGTTACTGAGTTCTCTGCTGCTTTCAAAATGTGGCACCTCTTGGGACCTGGAATCTGCTGACACAGATGTTATAAAAGACTTTTTGTAGGATTGACGGCAAATAAAATATTCTGCTGCTTATTGCAAGCTTTTTGACGGCATAATTATGGGTATCCTTGCTCCAGGCTTCCTGACTGATTCCCACCTGACAGACGGCCTCATAGATTTTATGCATTCAAAAAATGCATTGGCAGTCTCCCTCATATTTCAGCATAGTTCCAGGAATGGAACAGTCATCAGGTGACTGCCTATTTTGAATCTGTTGTGCAGCTTTTCACAGTCCTGTCTTTATTGTGTTGTTACAGAAAGTCTTGCTCTTGCCTCTTAGCTTTCTGAAACAAAAGTAAAAGGCTGCATCACAAATGTCAGAAACAAAAGACAAGAGTCATTGCTCAGTCAGGGTGCTGTGTGTGTACATTACTGTGAGCAATTCAACATTATATTTTTATTAAAGGTAGCTTAAAAGGGAGTGGAGAGAAATTAGAAAACCAGAGCCTTATCTTTACAGGTGTTGAGCTCCTTAAACTTCCATTAACTTTCTAAAAGCCTTCATTTCTTTTAGGTTCAAGATGCTGTGTGAACAAAAAGCACTTAAGAGAAACATACTGCTTTTTAAATGGTAGTGGCCAATGACAGACAATAACAATTTGTGGAAGGACAAGGAATACTTTTCTGTAAAAAGACAGGAGCACCTCTGAAAAAAAACCAGGACAACCTGATTTTTCTGTGCTTATTTTAGCAAAATGTTCCAGAGCAGACCTATTAAAAATCTCCACTAAATCTTATTTCCAGGAAGGAATGGCATCATTTCTGATCATGTACAGTATCTTTAGCTTTGATTTGAAGAACACTAAGCTACTTTCCCCTTATCATTTGTAATTTTAATTGTGCAGTAAAGTATTCCTAGCCTCCTCATGTGGCACTATGCTAGCAGTCGGCTTTCTACTCTCTTCTACAAGTCTCTTCTTTTATCACATCCTTAGGTTTTCTTTATCTTTCTATAGCTATTTTATCTCAATATCACTCTCATTTGTCATAACCTCTAGCCTAGATTTCAAAAATCTCTCTCTTTTAAAAATAAGTTTTATACCTTGTTATCATAATTTCTCAGAGGTTTATTTTGGAGCAACAAATTTCAGTGCTAACATGCAAAGTTGTTTCCTGTTACCTTGTGCCAGCTGTTGAGATCCAAGGAAGTTGTACTGGTGTCACAAAGGTGAGTTCAGCTCATTATATTTGTGGTCCCAAAGGCCTCCTTGCTATTTCTCTGAAGTGTGTGTCCTCAAATGCCTTTCTTGCTCCCACATGCCAAGGAGGCCCAGGGAGTGCTGTTTAAAGTCAGAAGTTGAGAATACAATGAAGAGTAGAGGCTTTTTGTCTTCTGATCTTGTCCCCAGTACAACTCATACCTTTACATTTGTAGCTACTTTCTCCTGGGTAATGTAAAAGCCTGATAATGGAGTCTGTAATCCCAAGTCCTTCTAGGAGGTAGTTTCAAAAATAGTGCCCGTACACCAATATTACTTTTAATGTAATCGGTATGTAAAAACAAATTATTGTAATTTTTCACCCTAAGCCTGCGGAGAGCAGGTTTAGATCCCCTTAAATCACACCAAAATTTCTAATATTGTACACATCCAACTTAATTTTGGCCTTTCAGAAACCAATGGATAAGCTAAAGAACTGTCTGAGTATATGGCCTGGAGGTGACAATTAACATGTAATTCACAGTTCCAAGTTTATTTCTTGCCACTGTACTGTGTGGCACTTGATAATGTAGCTGTCAACTCTCTTCCCATAAAGAAGGTTATTTAGGAGAGGTGTTGTCTAAGCATGAGAGAGCCCTGACCTCATGCCTCACTGTAGCTGTGGAAGAGGGCTCTACCTGTGCTATCCCACCTGTGTTTGTGCAAACAACGGCAGCAACAATCCCTCATCTTCATCATGACAGAACACATCACTCCATGAGGATGAAAAGGAAGGAACTATTTTTTGAGAATTCTTCTGTTATCCTCCATTTTCCACATTCTAAATTTTCCTCACCTTCCTAATTGTTAGAAAATATTTCTTTTTTTGTAAAGAAAATAAATGCACAGGTACAGTAGGAGGATATCTAAGAGAATTAAAGAATTCTACTTGGCATACTGCTGCTGTAATTTTAATTTCCTGTTTAGGACTTGGGCACTACAGTTCAGAGCTCTCAATACCCAAGAATGAAACTTGCCTAATCACAGTGATCGTTGTGCACTGCACACACTGTGAGACCTTTTCTTTCCCAGGAGTGTGTTCCTGACTTTGAAAGATCTGAAATCAAACCTGCATTTATGCATTTTAAAGAACACTGCAATACCGCCGTGGAAATAGCATTGTCATGCAATTAGTAAAAGGTAGGGTGAAAGGATAATATCTCTGCTCCAAGGCTGCATATTTCTTTTGAGAGATGCAGTGCATCAAGCATTTCATCCTGTGTAAGCATGGTAGGCTGAAGAAGTACAACTGAGTATTGGCTAAAGAACATTGGCTGGACTTTACAGTGAATGAAGCAAGGAAGGACCAAAAAGAGCACAATAGAAATTAGTCACAGATGTCACCAGTCTGTAGTTACCTTCAGTGTGGCATGGAGTGGTCGTCCAGTTGGTAGAAAAAACAAAAGCAATTCTGCCAGTTATAACTGCCTGATACAGAGCAATGAAGAATGGCCACAAGCTGCCATTTGAGAAGTGATACTGCTGCTTAAGAGCAGCAGTGCATGTTTCTTTAGGGCATCAAAGTATATTTGTGCAGTGGGGCTACAACGCAACAGCTGGCAAGAAGTGCCACTGTAGGGGCTGTTGAAAGCAAGCTCCCTGCAGATGGAGCACCCAGGTGCTGTGGTGAGGGAACCAAAAACTAGTTACATCAGTGTCTCAGTGATAGTCCTAAGCGTGGAAATTCTTCACTGCACAGAACCTCCAATGTGATGTTTCAGTGCTGGGCTAACAGGCCCAGTGGGCTAACAGGCCCAGCAGGTATTTGCCATGAACGAGGTGTGTGTGTGGGTCTCCTGGGTGGGGAATCAGAATTAAAAAGTGTCCGCATGTGCAGCCTACTAGAAACATCAAAACCGATGAGACAAGGAGACATCAGGGGAAAAAAGGGTTAAATGAAGTTCATTTTGGAGGGAAGCAACAATGACTAGAACACACCTGAACTCTTTCATCAAAAGTGGAAAGACCCACTGAAGAGAAAAATCACGAATGTTCAATCCTGTTAAGTGAGCTCACAGTAGGAGCAATCTTTAAAATGAAAAGCATGCCCACTGTTCAGAGATAGAAGCAGGAGAATGGCAGGGGAATCTACAAAAGGAGAGAGGTGATGAAGAGAGACAGCAGGAAATCAAACTCCACTGAGAACAGCAACCCACAAAGTTCCAATGCAGTCTAGCCTGCAAAATAACAAATAAACTCTCCCCAAGATGAATAAACTGCTAAATGCACTGGTCAAAAAAGAATGAGTTGTACTTACAGGTACCTCATGGCCCTTTTAAATGGTAACAGTTAGAAGTCTGGATGTGAATACTAGCCTCCTTTTCTTTCTCTAATTCACTTTATACATGCTTTTGTAACAGCAACATATGGAATAAGGAGTTTGGCAACTCGGAAAAATAATTATATTTCAAACAACCTGTATCACCCTTACAGTATTTTCATTTTCGTTTGATGTATTAATCCTTTGCAGAAGGGGGTGTCAATTATAGACCCAGATAACTGTAAAAACATACAGCCATTTATGCTTAGGTGTAAGTGAAGCCAGAAACTAGTGTAATCTCTACCTTAATCAGAAGTTGTCTGATTTGAGAAAATATTCTTGATTTGTAGGTGTTGCCTCTGCCCACTTTCATTACTCAGGTGTAAAAATGTTTCCATTACTTTAGCATGGGATATTAGCTTTCTGATAAGGAATCTTGCAATGAATTGTCTATATATTACGTTTGAAATATATATGGCATTTATGTCAGTTATACCAAGAATTGTTTCAGGCAGATAAAGTAAGGAGATTTAATTTTAGATTTTTTTTTTCCAACTTTATTGCCTTCACCAATTTCAGAGGTAGCTCCTGAACCCTTTTTCAAAGTTTGAGAATGTCTAAACTCGTTAGAGATATGAGCTTTGACTGGCCAGGCATAGTACATGGTCATAAGGACTCAATTACGAATTTAAAGGCATTGCTCAAAACAAGAAAGGTGGATGGGTTTCAGTAGTATCGACAGGCAATTCACTGAGAAGTTCACCACAGAACGAACTCATTTAGATAATAAATCCTCACTGGTGTTTACTAGGTAAGCTTTACTTCCTGTCCAAAATAAGAGCTACTTCCTTTTTTTTTTTTCTTTCCCAATAATGAATGTGGCTTTAGGATTTAACACAACATATTTGGATTATAGGATGGCCAACAGTTTAATTGGGAAACTTCAGGCAAACCTACCTAGGTAGTAATTTGCACTAGTACAAGTACACTAGTACAGCACTGCTGTGTCACTTGTGCTTCAAATGCTGTGTGTTTCAGTGCTGGAGAGAACACCAGCACTGCAAGACAGAGATGTGTTTGCTGCAGATATTTGTGAATTTTTCTTGACCCAAAGGCTTGGCTTGATTCAATAGTAGAAAACTGCATTTAACTTATTGCCTGCAATTAATTTGTGCAAATTGGTTAGTAATCCTAAATCATTACAATATTTAGATTAATGACTGTGAATTTTTATTATGGGACATTTTAATTAATGCCATTTCATTACTAGTTAGAGGATTCTGGCAAGGAAAAAATTGTGCTGAGATGGTGTTTTCTTCAGTTCCCGTAAGTGTGGTACTCTAGGTTGGTGTATATCTGTAGGTGTCCTCTTCCACGAAGACACTGTGGGCAGCAGACCCAGGATATCCATGTTTGGGGTGTCAATAATTACTTTGCAGCATGTTAACCAGGATTCTGCAGAGCTGACAGAAGTGGAGTCAAGCCAAGAATAAATCTCTCCTCTGCAACTTGTGAAACCCAGCAAGGCCACTGTGGCAGTGACTGTAAATAGTGAATGTATTGCTGATTTTCAGTCAGTGGAGTTACATATTCAGGAACCCCTGAAGGCACACTTGGACTCTTCCTTCAAGCTGCTCCCCTTTGGGCCTTAGCTACAATAGTTTCTGATGCAGATGGCTAATCTGCCACTGCTGCCCTGCAGCGAAACCAAGAGAAGAGTTGAATGTCTCCCAAGACTGAATTTCCAAGTAGCTAAACCAAGCACCCCAGTCTGGGGATTTTTTAGTGCAAACACTGATCTACTGAGATGGTTTCAAAGTGCTCAGGATGAACTGTCTCTATAGCTGATAGTGATTACCCCAGTGTCTTCAGCATATGGAAATTAAAGATGAGCTGAACTTTGAAATTACTGGCATCAGCAACTGTGTAGCCAAGGATATTCATGACAGTTGCACCCTTTTAGTGTGTGATCAAGATTTTGCGATTGCCATGATAATCAGGTAAGTATATGTCCAGGCACGTAATATGTCTGGCTTTGGAAGCAGGCTGAGCATGCAAATAAGCAGTCTTTTTAATCCCTTACTTTGTTTAAAGCAATCAAGATCACTATCTGTACTGTTCAGTTTAATAGGTTGAGTAGTGCCCTCTCCTTCCTTCCTTCAAGAATGAGTTGTAGGCAATATTTTTTTCCCGAGTGAGGTGGAAGTCAAATCAGGGAGCGAAGTGTGCATACATACTTGTATTTGTACACAAGACATATACATGTATCATGTTCAAAAATACGCATTGAAAGGATATGATTGTTTAAAAAATCAGTCGCTTAGAACTTAGGAAATACCAGAATCAAGTTTGCCTGTGTACATTTGAGTTCTATTCTGGTTTTGCATTATGATGAGTGCTCAGTTGTACAGCTACATGTTTTTTACCCACAGGTGGCTGGGATGGATTAGGATCACTTGCTGGGCAGCTTTTCAATATTCTGTTTTATCTTCATAGTTCAGCACGTGACCAAAGTATTGCACTCTATTCAAGCTGTGATCTGGATACATAATTATTAATTCCAGCAGCAGCTTTTTGGTGGCAGGCATTGCTATTGTTTTCAGGTGACTCACAAATAGCATTGAATTTTGTTTTCCTTCTCTAAGATCAGAGGACATTGTTATCTTAATTTTTCAGGTGGAACAAAAACAAGCAGGAAGATTATAGTCCAGAGGTTCCACTAATTTCAGCCACCAAAGATTTCTGCTAATTACTCTTGTGGAAAGCTGATAGAGTTAGCTACAGCCCTTATGTGGTTCAGTGTTAGCAAAGCCTTGGCAGCAGCTGTCACAACTTCTTGGGGACAGGGAGAGTGCTGGAGCCCCAAAGCACTGGAGCCCCAAAGCACCTCCTAAGCTCTTTGGGACAAACACACCATAGACAGACACAGACTCATCTGTCACTGCCTGCGCAGCCTGTGGTCCGTGGGCAGCCCACCTTGGCTCTAGCTGAAGAGAGCAGTTTCATCACAGTGCCACCAAGAGCAAGCCAAGTGGGGGCTCTGCTGCCAGGCCTCGTCACTGTCTCCAGCTGAGCAGCAGAAGCCTTGGACAGCAGCTGCTGGGTGATGCCGAGGCACCTCAGTGGGGACCATGCCCTGAAAGCACAGACTCTTTGAGGAATTTTACTGCTTTCATGTGCTTGGACTGTGATCTTAGGAAGGCGTGTTCTCATAGTCAGATTTGGGTTGACTTGCCCAAGAGTGGCAAATGACCTGTTTACCTTTCAAGAAAAGACCAGGCTATGTATTTTTTTCCTTAAACTTGTTCTTAGAAAAAAAAAAGAACAGTCTGAAATTGGATATTTCCCAAAGTATACAGGCTGCAGGAAAATCTGCCTAGAATAATTCAGTCCAACAGTTAAAGTCTAGCGAAAATGTTAGCAGATGAAGCAGGGAAATCCTGGATGACTTTACTATTAAGTGGTTCTTGTAGTGGCCTTGCTGTTAAAAAGAAGGCAGATACGCAGATGTATGCACCCACACACAGACTGTGTGTGCATGCACAAGCACAATAATTAGCAGGATGTTGGATGCCCTCTCGTTTATTTCACTCGTTCTTTTCTGTAGAGCTTAATCTTGCAGACAGTTCACTTTAATCGTGAGCTGGTGGAAACGGCAGGAGTTTGTATAAAATTGGTGTAACTCTTCAGCTGCTGAGAGCAGAACCCATCAGAAGGCAATGCTGAATAAATCCAGAAGAACACCATGGCATTAACTGTGCACCGTGCTGAGCATACCTGCTGTGGCAGAAGGTGACTCCCACCCCAGTGATGGGTGGAATCCTGAACAACTAGGGCCTCCTCATGTTTCACCAATGCAGAATTGCTTAAAGCTTTGTGTTGTAGCCTAATTCAAATTACCTGAATTTAAATGATAAACACAGAATCATAGAAACAAATGAAGTACAACATGAATAATCCTACTGCTGTCATTCCTTTTTTAAAATACATTAACACCTTTGGAGGAAAAACCTTGAGACATGGAGAAAATAAAGAATCATTTGCTTATTTAAAATAAAAAAAAACTTTAAAAAGTGACCTGACAGATTTTTTTTATATTAATTATATCTTTATATGTAAGATAAGAGGGGGTAATGCATGTATCAGTAAGGGCTCAGATTTACAAGGAGTGTGAAACAGTAATTTAATCCTCCTGAGTTACATTGTCAGTGTCAGTCCCGTGCTTTTTATACATGTGCAAAATTAAGTGGAAACCACCTTAACTGTTTTCCTTCTTATTAAACAGTCTTCCAAAATCTATAATTCAGTGAGACATTAAGCAGTTGGCATTTGTTGCTATACAATCCCATTCCACAAGCCCCACTGTGAATTCAGCAGGGCATTCGGCACTAGCCAGCTTCTGTTATCAGTAACTCAACATGAAAGAACTTGCATTTTCCTGCTAATGAAACAAACTGAAGAAAAATAAAGTTGTTCAGTATTTTAAAACCTTAGTTTGGCTTCCAGCTCTGAGATTTCAGTACGGAGAACTGGTGAGATGCTCTCAAGTCCAAGAATCTCTCATTGCTGGGTGCCTGTATGCTTTTATCTCCTACAGATGAATGTATGCAAGTTATAGCAACTATTAGACACCAGTGAGATAACATCACTAAATTCTGATAGGGGATCTCACATATTCTATGAGCTGTATCTATATTAGGGAATTATGAATTGAAAAGGCAAACTAGACCCTTGGGTCTGAAGACAGTGAGGAACACAGGTTTCAGGTAGAAAGGTCAGATCCTGATGCATTCCTCCCCTTATCTTCCTGGCATGATCATTGCTTTTTAGGACCCGTATTTTTAAGGAATGGTAACAGTTTTTGCTCCTCACAGAGTTTTTTGAGTAATAAGCCGGTCTGCAGCACTCCCATTGCAGGCACTGACCTCAAATCCTCTTTGGACTCAGAGTGCACTGAGGTCCTGACAGCTTGTTTTGGCCACCTGTGTATTTGTGTGGTGCCTGCTACTGCCTCCCCTGTGTGAACCCAGCTTGGTTTGAGGAGCCAGGTTTTTCGGTGAAATGGCTGGTGTTGCTCCTGAGATGACCAAGTGTGATGGATGGAAGTTGCTCAGGGTGAAGTGTCCAGGCTGAATGTGGGGCTGCAGCACATGGGAGGTCCTGGTGCAGTGGGGATCATGCTGGGCTGTCACTGGAGCATTCCTGGTAAACCCCTCTGGCTGGAAAGCTCAAAATGGAGACGATAAGAAGATGAGTCAGTGCTACTTTAAACTGTGGTCTCTGGCCTGTGCTTAACTGTCCTGTGCTTCTCAGGCTGTCCCTGTACTGTCACTGTGTCCAAGGTGAGTCTCTCCATTGCCTTTTTTGATTTCCGGTAACTTGCCTGAAGAACAAGTTATTTGCCCTCTGCTATGACATATACACCCATCTTGAATCTCAATACCATCAAGCAAAGGGATACAACATATTTTTTGGAAAGCCACAGCCCTACCCCACTTCCTTGGGTTTTCTCCATCCTGCTCAATGGAAGAAAGCATTAATCAGCATTGTGGGAGCAACATGTGATGTCACATTAAGCTGGAGAAATTCTTTCAAATGGGAGAAATTTCAACTTTGAAGGCAAAATACCATTTTGGGGAAGCAAGTGCTCTGACTGTGGACTTTGTCAGTGGAGGAGAGTATGCATTCCACAGTCAGTAATAGGATGAGTTTGCACTGCTGAAACCAGGACAACTTTTGCTGCTTATCTGCAGATGAGCAGTCCAGATACTTCTGCTTTTCTGCACTGTGTATTCAGCTTTTTTTTTAACTAGATGAATTATTGCTAAAATATTGCAAATATTTTCCTTTTACAGGAAAATGCTCCATCTCCCTTCTGCACCCATAAATACATCTATCTGCTCTGCTTCTTTAGGGACATCGCATCAGAGCTAGGAACACAGGTTTGCAGGGGAAGGGAAGGACCAGTCAGCAAAGTTACAGAAGATGTTTCGTTGGATTTGTATTGCCTAGCACAACATTGTGATAGCAGAAGGTTTCCAGGCTGTGAAAAAATATGCAAAACATTAATGATCCTGATTTCTAAGGAATTTTAAAAAGAATTTGTGCTAATGCAATCAGTTTTGTTCACTGCTGAGTAACAGTATTTGCGTTCACGGTTATTTGTGGAAGTACAATGACAGGCATGCAAATAGAAGCTGGATTTAAACCAGCATGTTCCAATTAAGTACATGGCTGATAACTACACAACTGGATGCTTGTAACAATGGTATTGTCAGGAAAGATCAGATAGGTGTTTGAAGACATGGTGCGGAGACAACTTTGAGGGTTGAAATTCTGCACTCTGTGAGAAGAGCTGGATCTTTTCACTGCAAAAACCTAGACTGTGGGGGTGAATGGGAAGCAAGGAAAGGTCATGGACTTCTGACAGTGGAGGATTGTAAGGACTCTGAGTATCCCAGAATAGTAAGGTCTCAGAGCCTTGATTTTGTTCCTTGGTCTGACAAAGAGGGCTTCTTCCCATTATGGAATACTGTGAAGACAGAGCATCAGCCCCTTTGTGCAATAATTGCGACTTTGAACTGTTTGGGTAAGACTTCTTAGGGAGCACATTGTTAAGTCTCTGGATTGCTGAGGACAGAGAAGAGCACTGTATTTTGGGAGGTGTCAGTTCCTGAGTCACTTGCCAAGTTTCTGCTGCTGCAAAAGGGGACTCAAAAAATCCATTGTGAGTCCCTGCTGTTGAAATCCAATCTTGACTTCCAAGGGTAGCTGAGTTTGAAGACCTTGTGGTAGGTCATTCACATGAGAATGATCATATTTCCTAGCCAAAAAGAAAGAAAGATTTTCCAAAGTTTGTTATAAATCTTGTGGGAAAAATGGGAAGAAATGTGTAGAGAAAGGAGAGTGAGGAGTGCTTGGCCTATCCAACCTGTCCTAGACTCCTAACAGTGAGCATGAATGTCACAGGACACTGAGAAATACCCAGTACTGGTCAAATCTCTCCTTGTCTGTCTATGTATTCATTGGCATGTAGCCAGCTGAAGACACACAAAGCAGCTAGTTTATTAGTTTCTCAAAGGAAAATCTATTTCTTGGCAGGGAAAATACAGGCAGAGTCACAGTGTGACACTCCGCACCTGCCAGGAGCAGCAAAGAGATGGGCTTGGAGCAACATCCACATCCGGCAGTTAACATCTGTCCTAGCCACTGGTACTACAGGGATGGGAGGATAAGTCAAGGGGCTGCCTGTAGGCTTGGCACTGTACCGAACTCCTGCTGTCTGCTGCCTGTCTGCAGCCAGTGCCTCAGGCAGCAGAGTCCTGCTCTGGGGGTGCACAGACCTCTCAGTGCTGAGATGAGAGACTGTGAAGGGGTCTTGTTCTCTGTTATCCTTTGAAACAGGGATTATCAGTGCTAAAGATGCATAGCAATTCTTCTGGACATCTTCACCATTCCCATTTCATTGTCTCTCTGGAGGAGGCTGCCCAGCCCTGACACAGTTGCTGGACCAACTGCAGCTGTCTGACTTGCTCATTTTGCCAAGGGCTAAAGGGAGATTGACTGGGAAGAGCTTAGTCATTGGGCTGATGATACAGACTGGATGGAATGGAAATGGCATGGTGTGAACAGAACAGAACAGAACCAAATATATTTTTAGAGCTGATAGCTGCTTCACAACCCTAGTCCCTGGCCTCCTGATCTTGAGGCCTACTCCTCTGCTGTGGCAGAAAGATTGAGAGAGGTTAACTGTGGAATTAACCACTCCTCATACAACCAGCCTGGATTCTGCACCAGAGAGACATAAACAGCAAAATGTGCTAATTTCAAGGAAAAGTGCTAGTGTGGATTCCTGGAGGAGTGGGGGAAATAAAGGGATTTTAGTCCTCTTAGTCTTTGGGCTACAGTTAAGTGTTTGGGGCCCTTAGTCTGTGCAAAAAGAAAGACTTGATACCTAGAGAGGCAGCTCAGGAAATATTATTTAAATATCAGGATTACATGACAACTGAACAGTTAATTTGTTATTCAGAAAAAAACAAAAGAAGACAACCACCCTGATTTTAAGAGCATCTGCTGTCTCAGGTGGTTAGCCAAAGGCCCCTTGTGCAGCCTGAGAAAGCATCATGGAGACGGTTTTATCAAATAATTGCATAAACAACAGTGGTATCACAATAGCCAGACTTCCACAGTGCTTTGAGGTTCTCCCTGAGGAACCTACTGCAGGGCAGAGGGGAAGCGGCTGGGGGAACATTGCCCATTCTTACAAAATTTTATATGGTTTAAAAATTTTGCTGCTAAAGAAAAATAGACCAAGACAGAACTAAACCTATTCAATATGCACAAGACCATATAAATCAGCTCTGTACTTGTTTTGCATTGCCTGTCCTTCCCTCCACACCTCTTTGTCATTCAAAGTATGCTCATAGGGAACTTCAAGAGAAGCTGCTAACAACATTATCAACATCAGGAGAGGCAGACAAACCAATGACACAGGATGTAAGTGAAAGGATACCACTGAGAAAAGCTACAGATGGTTTTAGAGATTAAAAAAGCTGTCATTTCTAAAGCTCAGGGTGGTTAAAAACATAGATAGAGGGGGAGGGGGTGAGAGAGAGGAGTAACTTACTTATTCAATCCTTCTGGTTTGGTATTTCTGTAGGCCCCATCTGTACTTTGCAAGAATGAGTTTGTGCTTTTGGTTGCACTCCCAGCTTGTTCTTGGTGTTTATAGACTATCCCAAATGTCAAGTTCTTTTCCACAAAGCAAGTTGATAGCTCCTCGCAGCAAGAATTGTTCTGTTCTGGGATTGTGCCGAGGCATTTTGCATTTTTAAAGTGATTTCCAGTCCAGAGAAATCCTGTGAGTAATGACTTTGCTGTTCCTAGGGCAGAGAAGAACAGGGCCTCTCTCTTGGCCTGCCTGCCTTTTAGCTAGAACAAATTCTTATTTATATACTTTGTTCATTCATTCTGTCTATGCCTAAAGTCACTTATTCTAGTAGTTCCCAAAACACAATCTCTTGTACCACATCAAGCCGTGCTTTCTTAGGGTGCTTTCCACTGAAGGCTTCAGGAAAGGAATGCGTTCTGAGAAATTTTGGTAGTGCAGTATTTGAACAAAAGGTTTAGAAAAACAAACAGACCTTTTCTTTTTCAGAAGATTTATGGGATTACCAGCAGTGTGTCAGAGACTGAAATAGGTCATGCCTTAAACATTGTTATAACAAAACTGTATAAAGAAACCATGACCACCACCCCTCCCTGGAGCCTGACTGGAACTTTGGACTGTAAGCCAAAGTGCTGAGATTAGATCAAGGGAACACTATTGTTCAATAATCTCAGGTCTGAGGAGAAGTAAACGAGACTGTGCATCCACGAGAAAGCCAAACCTAGCAGCTGTGCTGGTCATCCCTGGCTGGGTTCGGGGTGGGGGAGGCCAGAACCCACAGCTGAGAGCAGATTTGCACAGATTTCACTCCCAACTGAGGAGGGGGAAGGAGGCTTTGAGTGTGGCCTAATCTCTGATCAGAGGCAATGAACACCCATCCTCCCTGACTCAGCTGTGGAACCCCCAACCCCGAGAGAGCTACAGGACATTCACGCAAGGGGCAGCTGAGAGGGTGTCATAATCCATCACAGACCCCCTGAAGTGCACCCCAGACTCATTCCTGAGGCCTGGCACCACAGGACTGCATGTGATGTAAAGTGATACAATGGATCCAGGGTCTACTACGAGACAATGGCAAACCTGCCCCCTCCGGGGCAGGTGCCTGGATTTTCCTACCTGGCCTGAGCGTATATTAACCCATGGAATTCTATGCTTTTTGGCAGGACCCTCGCCACCAAGAAGACCTGCTGGAGAGGATCAATGCAACATCGTTGGGATCCACGGAGTGGTGATATTTTCTTTCTCTGTCACTCTCTTTCTGTCCCCTCACCTCTTTTTCTATTTCTTTCTCTTACCTTCTCTCTCTCTCTCCCAACTTTACTACCAAATAAAATCCATACTATTGACACTGGCATATGGTCTTGTTTGTGCCTTAATTCGGGCAGAGGTATTGCTAAGAAACTTAGATCATAACACAGTGAGATTTCAACAAGAAACTAAAAATAGTAGGAAGCACTCCACAAGCTTCCTAGAATATTTGCTCAAAATTGCAAGATTTCAGGAATTCTCACTTCTGAATAAACCACCCGAAAAAGGCCATCTCCTTCTTGCTAAGTAATTTACATGAAATGGGTGTTACTTCTGGACACCCAGTCCACACCTCCTGACACCATCCGTCCGTGGCTCTCATGCCAGGTTCTGCACCCAAACATACCCCAAACTCTCTGTGAGTACCTCATGTCTTACCTACAGTCCCAGCCAACAAGAAGGCAACTGAGATCCTGAAATATTTTCTTCTATCCCAGTTCCCTGGCTAGTCTGGCTTGTGCTGAAATTTCACTTTTCCACCTACATGACATTCATGAAAGGCAAACTGTCCTTGGGTCACCTGCAGCATCTTGCACGAAAAAGAGACTTTTCCAGGCAGCCATTCATGGCATTCCATTTCATAATCCAAGCCAAAGTAATACTGCATCTCTGTCAGAGTCTCTGTTTAAATGTTTGAGGCTGTGACAAGTGTTTGATGCAAAAAACACTTCTAAGGGAAAAAATGTTATTTTCTTTCCAAGGACTGGAATGAAATGAGCTTCTGAGAAGTAAATAGACAGACAGAAATGTATAGACAGACAAATGGGCGGGTGATAAAATTGGTCCTTTACTCTGTTTCTAACATATTTTAAAATAGCAGCTTTGGGAGATGACACTTCCTTGTACAGGCCTTTTCAGAAATAGTAAGTACAGTTTGCTGGAATTTTGGTCTAACTATTTAAACACCACATTGCCTTTTAGCTAAGGTTTGCCTCCCATCATTAAGTAATTCACTCAAGGTAACAAGTGGGATAAAACCAGAGGGATTATGTGATAGTCTCAGTTGTAAGCCTTATATTACAATAAAAAACAGTGTGGGTAGGCCTTTTCCAGAGGATATTCTTTTTATATTTTCTTGCTCTATTACAGATTGCAAAAGCAGAGATTACAATATGTATCTGCTAATCAATATTAAGCTAGCAGAGTAAAATGTCAACGAGAAAAACTTTGAAATCCTACTAGATTTCAACACCAACAGAGAAAATCCCAGCATTTGTGAAATGGCAGCAATAAAACAAACAATTGTTATTTAGTTTTAAGTAATGAACCAAGTAAAAAGTACAAAACTTGCTACATTGCCTCCCAAATGGAGCTTATTACACTGCTGCTTGAATGTTTGTACAGTCTTTAATTTAAACATTTTCTCTTCAGGTCTTAATAAGAGGCATGAGTTGTTGCAATTTGCTCTCTCTTCAAAGGCAAATATGAAAGAGGAAAACAAAATGCTTTAGCTCACATGTGAACAGAATTGGCTCATTCAGCCAGAGGAGGGGTTGAAAGTCAGAGATTTTCACCCCGCGATTTATCTTTTAGCCAGGTAAGGGCAGGATTAGCATGTGGGCACTCCAAAGCTGCTCCCCCAGTGAGAAGGAAGAGTCATTCATCACTGTTTACTGGGCTTTTGTTGTGCTGCAAACCCTCACAGAGAAGAAATATAAAGAGTAATTTGTGTTTCTCAAAAGGAGACCAACATGCAATTGCATAGATGCTTCAAGGATTTTTTTTATTATTATATTTTAATATATAAGCAACCGAGAAAAGCATTTAGAGGTGAATGTTAATATATTCCATTCCTCGTGGCCCACAGGATTCTCAATTCTCAGTTCAGTTTTTTCATTATATTTCTGGAATTACTGTGATAGTTTACTGGTTTGAAGGATTTTAGAGTCATAAATAGGAGCAAATCTTAACCTTGAAACTTGAATGACAAAATAATCCTATTTGAAACAACACTTGAGTGGCACAGGGAAGAGAAAGAAAAAAAGACATTAATTCCATTTTTTCCTGTACATGACTACTTCAAACTCAAGCTGCAGTTTAAAACTGATCATCTGATAAAATACCAAATTTTAAAATGCCTGTCTCTGACTTTTTTATGAAGGAGCAGAGGTGGGCTGAGGTATTTATTCCTTGGTATCTGTGGATGCATAACCCTCTCTTTCCCCCCTCTTTTCAGGGCACCAGTATTTGCATCTTCACATGCAGGTAGAAATAATTTTGAAAAACTTGGATACAGATGCTCACCTGAAATATAAATAAGAAATGTTTCCTCTTGGGCTACACTGGCTTGTTTTAACTACTTTTGTTCTTTGGGTTCTGGTGTGCCTTTGCAGTGAAGCATGGCTCTTTACTCAACCTACCACACCAGAAGCAGGACTTGAATGGAAGGGCTGCTGCTTTTCAGGGGTCACAGCCTCCCTTTGGGCATCTGCCCAGCATCTGGGCGGCTGTGATGGCCAGGGCAAGCGTGGGAAGGAGTATTTTGGGAGGCTGGAGGAGCAGGAGAACCCTGCTTTACATCCTGGGTCTTGGCTCGGACATAGCTATGAGGGTTTTTCTCTGAATACGTCCCTGTCCTTGTCAGTCCTAGGTAGCTGTGAGACCTCAGCCACTTCCCTCTGTGACCACAACATTGCTTTCTGTGGGATATGGAAAGCTGCAGTCTGTGAGCTTTTTACAAACTACTGGAGTGACATTTAATGGGCCACAACATACAGAAGGACAGATTAGAGAGCATTGTACAGCATTTAGAGTTAATTTTTATTGTACTAGTAACATTTATACTTTATGGGAAACTCTCTCTCCTGATGGTCCCATCTGTACTAAAAATTGAAAAAACAAAAATGTCCTCAGCACAGTAAAGTAAACCAGACAGTAAAAGAAGATGAAAGAAGATGTTCAAATAATCAGGCTCTGACTTCCTGTACCTCAACAGAGGGCAGAGAAGCCAAGACCTGGCTTGCCCTTCTGCAAGGCAGCTGAGCACACATTGCACAAACCAGTTGCCACTTGGGCTGAGATCCCACTACACACTCCTGAGTATTTACATCTGTATTAAGGGGTTCTCTGGAGCATGCTGGGACAATCCCCACAGAAGGAGGATAACTCTCCAGGTATGCAGAAACCTTCAGGACAGAACATATTTCCAGTTTATCTATGACAGCTGATAGAAAAAAACAGGAGCAAGTGACAATGACACCTGGAAAATGCATTCTGAAGAATTATCATGAAGAATTTGGATTTGATTTACTTTTGCCAGGAAACTGGAGGAAGAATATGTGTTTAGTAAGGAGATATTATGCCAAGAAGTATATGAGAGGTCTAGCATGGCTATGTAGTATGTGAGCTAAGAGAATATTGCTGAAATGTTATCAGTAGTTGCACCTACACAATGCTGTCCATCCTCTAGGATCTGTTACAGATAGACTCACACAACCACTGTAAAACATAGTGAAATTACACATTTTTCCACCAGATTAATCTTGGAAACAGCTGGGAACACAGAATTAATTTCTGTCTTCCTTACTTGTTGCGTTGAGGATTTTTAACACAATCAAACTATTGGTCAGTCAGGAATCTGTAAGCTGTGAGATGCTGGCCATAAGAAGTTAGGATAGGAAATTATTTTCAAAAATTATGCCACAATTTTTCCTCCTTCACAGTTAAGTTAAATGGAAAAATTATAAAGATATTACTGAAGCCGGTGTATATGCAAGGCAGAGACAGTTCTTGCTGCCAAAAACAAGGATATATCAAATGTTGAATGTTGAAGATAGACCCTTTAATATCTAGGACCAATTTTACATCCAGACAGAATACAATTTAAAAGAAATTAGAAATTTCAATTATGTGTAAAGATCTAGGAAAGGTTACATATCATTTTGAGGACATTATTCACTGCTACTTGTGCTGAGGGATGAACACATTGAAGAAACAATATCAGCTCTGTTGCAAATTGACAAAACTGCATCCTGAGTCTAACTGGTTACCTAATGAAGTTCAGAGCTGTTATGATTGTAGACAGTTAGAAGAGTGCATTGTAATAAAACCAAACCTCAAGTGCTCACTGTTCTGAGAGAGAATCTAGCGGAGGGAAAAATTAGCACACACACACACACTCATACATATCTACACATATCCTGTGTCTACAGGAAGTTTTAATGATAATCCATCATCAGCATTAATGGGGAAGCCTTGCAGCCACATCAACTAACCAGGAGGGTGTGGGCCACAGCTGGAGGTACGAAACCAGCCTGCAGTCATCATAATTTTCCTGGTAATTCCTTGCGTCTTTTAAATCAAGGGCCATTGTATACCTTCATAAACCTGAAGACAACACCATAAGTGTTGTTCTGGTCTCCCAGGTACAAGCCTGGGACACAGTACACAAGCCAGGGAATTTCAAGCAGTACTTCCTACATTTTAGGATACTTTGTCCTTGCCTTAGAGCAGGGAATAGCCTTGGGACCTGCAGCCAACGATGTAGGCACCCATCTATGCAATGATTTCAGGATGATTTCAGAAGATGTTAACATCTTCCCCAAAGGGAAGGAAAGTTAATCGATGTTATTAGTAACTACATAAGGAAAAGGAAAAAAGTTTAGAGATTTTCAGTATAACTGATAAAATTGAAGAGTCTTCTATCTTTTGGGAAGTATTTTTGAGTCTGGCTCAGATTAACTGTCATCAAAATACATTTTTATCCTAAGAAGGCAAAGAGAATGCTTTTGTCTCAGGCCTTTGCTCAATGACAAAGGTTAGGTTTTTGCATCTGCAAATCTGACCTGAGGCTGCAGAAGTACTCAAATAGGAGAACGAGGAAAGCAAGGAGGAATTATCTGCAGCTAAAAGGCAAGATTCCCAACACAGGTTAAAGCTTTTTTGCTTTCAGCTGCTGTCTCTTGTCTCATGTTGTCTGATCTAGCATCTAGCTGATAGAAACTCCCTGCAAAATGAGGCATAACAAAGGAAGAGACAGAGGGGAATTGCTTCATTCTACATCAGTGGTTTATGCTCACTCCTAGTGAGGAGAGGAAGGCATGGGCGTGCAGTCTGAAGGCTTTTCTCCTTGCCAGGTCAAAAAGGAAGAGCCTGTAGGTGGGAACCTTGAGAAGAAAGACCAGTATTTATAGAGGCCATGAAACAGGAAGGAAAATTATATAAATAAAAGTAGGGAACCTCTGTTTGAACCAAGAGAAAGGCGGAAACTTAATACTGAATGAAGGATTTTCTTGGAAGGAAAAAGCAGAAGAGGGAGGTGTCCCTGTTTGGAAGATGAGACCAAAAAAAAATGACAAAGCATAGAATAGTGTCTCAGTTAGGTTGGGAAAAATAATCACAGTAGAAGAAATGATGTCGTTTGCACCATAAAAGCAAGCACTAAATATAGAAGGTGAATGAAACTCCTTGAGAGAGACAGTGGGACTTGGTGCTTGTTACAGCTAATGCCAAGCAATATTACTTTACCCCACCAGGTATTAGTGAATATTAATACTATGTCATTGGCAAGCTTTCAGTACCACTGGTAGTATGTTATGCCTTTTCTGAGGTGAAATAAAAGAACTCAGTTTCTAGCCCTACTAATTTTGTATCTTTCACGAGCAACACATTCTCTTCTAAAAATAAAATACAGCATGTAAAAGTAGTGAGTTACAGCTAAAGCAAGTATTTTCTGATGGTCTCGTTAAGCCTATTTTATGCACCTGTCTTCAATTCACTCTTTTGAAATTGTAAACCACAAATAAGTGTACTGGGAGTGAGTAATTAGCCGTAATTATTGTTTCTTTGTAATATTTTGGGATGTTGAGAAAATTTCTTACATGAGGGTGTCCTTTGTGAGAAGGGAAATATTCATAATGATGCTGAAGCTTATGACTTGAACCTACACATCAACAACAGCCTGCGGTGAGGAGAGAAAAAAAGAATTATAGGAGGGTGTTTGCAGCAGCAGGTTTCACCAAGGACAAATCCCAATACGGTTTAATCACTGCTTGGTTTTAAATATTTTTCATGAAATATTTGCATTTTTATGTCTTTGAAAGGCTTCAATAGTTCCAAGCTCTTTCATTTCCTAAATTTGCTGTAATGGTGTGTATGTTTAAATACATCTGTATCTATAATGATCTGTAACATTGCTGATCCTCTGTGTAATGAATTAGACTTTTCACTGTTGTAAATAGGACTATGTGAGATAAATAAACCAAGCCAAAGAGTATTGATACATGGAATTGATGTAAACCAGGTTAGAGGAGAAGCTAATTAACATACTTAATGATTTGCAGTCTAATCCTATACAAAACATTGGAAAACTAACTTGTGAGCACTAAAACGATGAATCCCAGGTTAAGTATTAAAAACAGTCTTTCAAATTCTGTCCTGGTTTGTCCCCTCAACACTTCTTAATATTACACTAGGTATGATTTTGCAGACTAAATATAAGCATTGGTATTTATTTTAAAATTGGATTTAATGTGAAATGCGTTCACAAAGATTTTTTAAGAAATGAGTGGATTTCTCCATCTATTTGCAAATCTAAACTATTCAATTCAAACAGTAACTGTGACTGTGAAAAGCTGTTTGCAGGTCTGCAGCCATCTCTAGTTTCATCAATTTGTTTTTCAGTCTTTGTTATTTCTTGTTTCTTATGTATCTCCTGGGACAGCTTCTTGCTTGAGGAGAGAATGTTAATAGCTCATTCGTCCTCCAGGATGTTTCCTTGCAACAATGAGCATACTCCCCAAATTTAATCTAATTTCTTTGCCTCTTCTCTGTAAAATCAAAGAAAAAAAATAGTCAAGAAACATGAAAATAATCTGAATAAGGCTACTGTGTAATAATAGCCTGGTTTTACTTGGTTTGTATAAAAGGATATTAAAATAGATCATAAGTTTCAAAAAATCATTAGTGAAATTCCAGTCCATTTTAGGTCCTAAAGTTCAGAATAGTGTAGGTGCTAAACAAACCTCATCTGAGAATGGATTTATGCTTTGGTTTTTTTTATTTCACAAGCATATTAATCAAACTTGCAATTAGAGCTTGTGTACCTGTAGGTAAGTCTACTGCAATATTTAAGAAATAAATATTGGGACCGTAAGATTTTTCTTAGCCCATGCAATGTGATGATGCACTGTAATGTTTGTAATATTGTCAAAAAAAAAATAGGTAAGGAAATACGAGCATTAGTGCAGACAAGTATTTGTACTCTAGATGGATTCTAGAGAGAAATAAACTTGAATTAGGTGGAGAGTTTAAGTTTTCTTAGTTACAATATATGGGGAAAGCTTCTGTTCTCTATCTTTTTATCGGCAATTTATATATTATTTTGTTTGGGGCATGTGTCTACCGGGGAAATTAACTATGATAGTTATTTTGGATTAATTGTCCACACAGATCCTGAGTTAATATCAAACAGAAGAAGGGTATTCTTATTCCAGAATTAGAGTGCATATGTAAGGAAAATAATCTTGCATCTTGCAAACATTCCATTCATGCTTGAATTAATCCAGATTAATTTCCTTACAGTCATCCTGGAAAAAACCTCCTCTTTCAGTTTCTAGGAAAAGGACGAGGAACTATGGAATGGCTTGGGCCAGAAGGGATCTTAAATATCATCTCATTCCAAATACCCTGCCATGGGCAGGGATATCTTCCACTAGACAAGGTTGCTTTCCTTATTTCTTCCTTCTGTAGGCCTTTTTTTTTGTTTTTGAGTTTGCCCAGGACCTCCTTGCTGTTCAAGCAGACTTCTTGGCATTTTTGCATGACTTCCTCTTTGTTGGTATGTATTGTTCCTGAGTCTGGAGAATCTGATCCTTGAATATTTAACAGCTTTCTTGGATTGTACTCCATCAAGAAGATCCCTGAAGAGGCAAAGTCTGCTCTCCTAAAATCCAGAGCAATGAGCATCCTGCATGCCCTCGTTGCTGCCTTAGGATCTGGATCTTGAACCCCGCTATTTCATGGTCACTGCAGCCAAAGTTACCCTTGAGTTTCATATCTTCCCCCAGACCCTCCTTGTTGGTGAGAACAAGGTCCAGCATAGCACCTCTCCTCATTGGATCCTCTATGACTTGAAGAAGGAAGTTATCATGAACGCATTCCAGTAACCACCTGGATTGCTTGCATCTGACAGTGTGGCCGTTTCAAACATATGTCACTGTGGTTGAAATCCCCCACGAGGGCCAGGGTTTGTGAATGTGAGGCCACTCCTATCTGTCTGTAAAGGACCTCATCTGCTTGGTCTTCCTGGTCAGGAGGCTTGTAGCAGAACCTCACTATTATGTCACCTGTCCCTGAAGTTCCTTTAATCCTGACCTGTAAGCTCTCGATTGGCTCCTCATCCATCCCCAGGCAGAGTTCCATGCATGTCAACTGGTCATTGACATAGAGGATGATGCCCACCCCATCTGTTTTTCCTAAAGAACCTGTATCCTTCCATTCCTACTCTGCAGTCAGAGTGCCATCCCACTGCATCTCTGTGGTGCCACTAAGATCACAACCCTGCAGGCCTGCGCACGTCTTTAACTCCTTTAATTCTCAGACTACAAGGATGGATTAGATTTCCCTCCCCCAACAATTTTATTTTAAACCCCTTTTCATCATCTTCATAGAAATTCCCTAAAGCTGGGTCTGAAGTCTGAAAAAAGGAGAATTACCTGTATAACGATTTAAATTATTTCTGTTTATTTACTGCCTCAGTTCCTGTCTGATTATACTTCTGGAGTTATTGAGCATTGGGATACTTGGAGCTGCATACAACAGGCATTAGCTGTGCTTTGAACCCATCTGAGAAAAAAAGCGAAAACAATAGAATTATGTTCCCTGGAGCAGATCTATAACAAAAAATAATATTAAATTCATAGTTAAGTTTACTGTGATAGTAAAGCTGAGACTGTGACTTCTCTGTCCACATCTGTAAAATTTGTGAAATTACTGCGCTTTTTATCTTTCTAGACTCTGATCAGAGTTATTTTTCTCTTTGTTAACATAAATAACTACCTGGTAGGGGTACCGGATTCTCATTTTGGTTACTTGATTATTGTCTAGCATATTGTGGCTTAACCCAACTTTTCCTCCCTCTGTCCCCTCAAACAAAAAGCCTCTAAAAAACTATGGGAAATCAGGTGAGAAACTGTATTAGAGAAAATCAGTTCATATATATACAGACCAACAACCTTCTGACCTTTCTTGCCAGAATACACACGATAAGGGTAATTGCCAGCACTGTTATTTGTTCTCATTTTATTAAGTCTGTTTTTACAATAGGTGTTAGAGATAAGTGCTCTGATGGCTATTTCTCCAGATGTCTATTTAAATGTACCATGAAACACACTGGATGGTGTATCCATTATTGCCATATAGTGATGAGAATAGCAGATTAACATTAAACAATATATTAAAGGGGGAAATGTTTCTAAATTGCATTTGCTTGGGTTAGTTGCAGCCACCAGAAATAATTAAAACTGGAGTAGTTCAAAAATATTTCCTTCCATGTTTACTTTTTTCCTTTCTTGTTTTTTTTAATTCCAGGATGCTTTTAGACTAAGGATAGTCAGGTTTGGTGCTTCTGATGCTGTGCAATGGGGTGAATATGTTTGTGCTTCCAGAGGTGGGCAGGAATCACAGATATTTTGTCTCTACTCCTGCCCCACTCCCTTATTATGTACAGACACTCTCTGCCCTGGCATGTTGGCTTATTTTATACACAAGTGAGATGAACAGCACCATGATAGGTGCATACAGTTGTTTAAAAATAAGAGCTTTTCTGTTTTCAATATTGCTGCTCCAAATTTTCACCTTTGAAAATCTCTGTAAGTATCCTAAACCTAAGTGTTGGACCTACACTGTGGGGAAACAGCATGGACTTTTAGCCTCTGGAAAGCGTCAATAGTCTTTAAATCTGAGAACCCATAATGCTTTTAATGAAACACTTTCGTATGTTCTTCTAAGCAGCATGTCTCCTCTTTTGGTCCCCCAACAAAACATTGAACACTTCATGCTTTCTGTGTGGATTCCTTTGTTGCCATCACTACTACCCTGGTTATACATTTCAGCTTTGGAGTTCTGCTTTGCCTTATTCTCTAACTCCTAACAATATTCTCCAGCTACTTATACTTCTTTTTTTAAATTTTTAAAATTTTTTTATCCCTTTATTGGATAATTTTTCCTTTCCATCTCTTCCACCAAGTAACTTTCAACAACAACAGGATTTGAGGAATTGATTTTTGTGTTTTCCTTTCCTAGTAACTTGCATAGAGAAAACATACTTTGACAGATACTTCAGGCAGATAATGAAGATTTTGGAGATGGGTGATCATGTGGTACTTCAAATCCCTGCTGTAATGAATAACAGCCTTTCCCCAACTGGATGTGTTCCATTTTACTTTGTTTAAATGTCTGTCTCAGCTTTGCAGACTATAGAGTAGGACTGAGTTCTTCTGTAAGGTTTTCAATTAGTACTGTATTCCCAAACTATCAAAGCAGAAATGTATCAGAAAGGGGGGGGGGGGATATCAAACAATTAAAAATTTTATTTGAAAATCCTTAATCCACTCTGGTTGCTTAGCATAGCAAAAACCATAATTTGAATGAAGGCTAATTGAACAAATTTTGATAGTCCTGTGGTTGTCAAGCATTGTTTTTTCCCCTTTAAATCAATACAGAACATTGCTTTGATTTCTAAGCAGTGAGCAGAAATAAGTGAAACATTTTAATTGAAAATTGAGCTTGTATATCCAGCATAAGGAAAAAACAAACAAACCAGGGAGCAAAAGCTGTTTCCTTTCCATTAACAGATGATGGGAAGTTTTCTTCTCTTTTGTGAGAAAGGGATGATTATTTTTTCTCAGTACCAGTGTATCAGGACCCACTCACAATGCTCCACAATTTTTTTTTACTTGACTTTGGATGTTTACCTTCTTTTTAAACCTCAGAGCATGAGATGGCAGCACAACACCTACCATGCAGGAAACTGGCCCCTGGATTTAAACTACTTGATGAAGTAGGAGCTCCTGGCATGAGGAGGGTAATTATATTGATTGAAACACAGCCCTTTGAGACTGGATAACTGATGACTGCCTGACTGTGTTTTTAGGAGATGGCCTTCTGCAGTTTCCTGTCAGGTGGAAGCAGGAACAGGCATTACTTTACTGAGAGGAAAGATTCCAAGGGATTAATGTCCTGGTGTCTATATGAAGAGATTTGGTAAAAAGCTCTTGTCTTCTGAATTGGTAGATTTTTCAGCTGTATTTTATTACTTCTTACTAGAGTTGAAAACCCACAAGGCTGATGCCCAGTTCAGCCAGCACCATTTGCACCCTTCAGCTGGAATGCAGGGATTTAGTGGGTGTAAGAAGGCTTTTGAAATTTATGAAGGTGATCTTTTTTCTATCTTCCCTTTCGTCATCCTGAACCTGTATGTGGGATAGTGGCTGAGTGTAGTTTTCCACACAGAGTGACCATTTGTCATCACCTTGGAAAGCTTCCCAGTAGACAGGAATTTGGAAAGATGATGTGTCTTACAATGTTTCTTTCTTCCTTGACAGCTCATCAGCCTACCCCATAAAATTTACAAGAGATTTTCAATAAAATGAAAAGCTATGGCATAAGATTTTCTTTAATGGATTTCATTGCTGTGATGAGTGGGGCTTATTCTCACTTGTAATAGCCCAGGCATCTCCTGAAACTCTGATGTCTTGTTGGCTCAGATGTTAAGGCAGGTAACATTGGTGTCCTTTCCTCCTGAGCAAGTGTGCTGGACTCAGCTAAATTTTCATCAAAGTTAAATGATTAAAAACCAGAGTTATCATATCTAACACTTGGATCTGAGATTTGGGGAAGGCAAGCAGGGGTTGTTACCAGCTGAATCTTAAAATCAATTCAAGGAAATTGTTAATTCCTGTGTTTAAGTTCTTCAGAGTGCTTCAGCTTCCTGAAGCTTCCTTCAGCTTCCTAAATGGTCACAAATGTTGACCATTTGTGCGCTCAATGTTGTACGGACAGTAACAAGAGACCAGCAGAGCCAAAGAGGGCATGAGATGAACTGGAATACCCCAGGACCCATGGTTTTGTAATATGAGGGAAGGTGAGTGAATGAAAGTGCACTCAGGTGAAGAGGAACAGGAGGAAGAGAAAAGAAAGAGATAATGAAGGAATAGTTGCAGTAAGACAAAGGGGAGTGGATTAAATGATCGTGCAGGAAACTGAAAACCAGAGACACAAACCCAGAGTAGAGAATGGTCAGGGAAAGGTGGAAATCCCTCCATCCTCTGCTGCAACTGCCAAGAATACCACTATCTGCAGTGACAGGGAAAGCTTCAATTATACATACAGACAGTGTTGTAGGGTCTGGAGGAGAAAGGCCATTTCTTGCCATAATTATCCATTTAGTCCAGAAGGAAAATTCATACAGGAGTTTGGAGAATGATAATGTTTTGTTCAACAGCTTTTTAGAAGATGTTCTTTGGAAGTGTTGTAAATTTTACCTGATCACATGAACGTAAAAATATAGTCTACAAAGTTATGCATTTGATGCACTGAAAAACTAGAGTGGCAAATTACGTCATGCAGAATGATAAATATAATGAACCCCATTTATAGCTGTTATGCTTATAATGGATATGTCTTCAGAATAATAGAACAGGTTTATTAGAACAAGCTATATGCTGTCCATTTTTTTCCAAGTGATAAAAGTTGTTAAGTATTACTCTGTGACTAATACTTCTCACAAAATTCTTGCTACTGTGCAATTTTAATTAATATAGGCATTTTGAAAAACATATGTTCCATCTTCTGTATAGCAAACAGTAGCAGGATCTAATGTTGGTGAATAAATACAGAAAACGGGCCAGTCAGTCTTTGAATTTTCTAACACTTAACGAAATAAATCTTTTCCATGTAAACCAGTTCTGTAGAAGAAAGATGTCATGGTGCCACTCGACATACCAGTAATAGTGTCCAGTAATAGCTTTGTGTCTCAGCATCTGACAGGTGTGCTGGTTTTGGCTGGGATAGAGTTAATTTTCTCTATAGTAGCTGGTATGGGGCTGTGTTTTGGATTTGTGATGGGAAGAGTGTTGATAACACAGGGATGTTTTAGCTATTGCTGAGCAGTGCTTACAGAGTCAAGGCCTTTTCTGCTTCTCAGACCTTCTCACCCCACCCCCCAGTGAGGAGTCTGAGGGGGTCCACAAGGATCTTGGGAGGAAGAACAGCTGACCTTGCATTACACAGAGACATCCCAGACCACATGGCATCATGCTCAGCATATGTGGCAGGGGGAAGAAGGAAGGGGGGACGTTCAGAGTGATTATGTTTGTCTTTGCAAGTCACCACTACATGTGATGGACCCCGTGTCTCCTGGAGATGGCTGAACACTTGCTGCCCATGGGATGTGGTGAATGAATTCCTTGTTTTGCTTTGCTTGTGAGCATGACTTTTGCCTTACCTATTAATCTGTCTTTGTCTCAAGCCATGAGTTTTCTCACTTTTACTCTTTCCATTCACTCCCCCAGCTACTGGGGGTATGACTGAGTGGCTGTGTGGGGATTAGTTGCTTGCTAGCTTTAAACCATAACACAGGTTTACCTTGACTTTCAGCAATAAGCTTCTTTCAAATAAATATCTCTTTCCCTGGGTATAAGTGGATGTTCAGCAAACACAGACAAAAAGTCGAAACCAAAATGCACGAACAAACAGAAGTCTTATGTAATTGCATTTCAGAAATGCCATGAGTGTGTTTTAAAGGTATATGACAACATGCAGGTTTTGTCTTTGCTTGATAGTATTGAAAGCTCATAACATGAACTAGGAAAGTTTTGAATTACTGCCTCTAGATACAGCTTGTTATTGAAGCAACATATTGCTGCTCAACAAGAAATTCCTCTACTGAACTCCTCTGCTGTAAGTTCCCCAGACAAATAAGTAGCAGCTGTACCTAACATAGGCCTTTCACATGCTGGAGAATATACCTGCTTTCACCCAGCTAGGGCAGGAGCATTAATACTCTGCAGCAGCTGGGAAAACACGTGTGTGCTACCAATTAGGAAACCTTTCAAAGTGTGGCTCTGCAGCTCATCTGTGATCTGCAGACCTCAGCCTGGGAACCATTATTCTCTACTAATGGCACCTGTGGGGCAGGAGGGATGGGAAACTGGGGTTTCAGGGAGAGGAGTCTATTAAGTGCTATGGCAACAGGTAGCTAAACAGTGTTCTTCCTCTCCCCCTTACTAATTAGTAGCTGCCAGCATCTGGAGTTGACTGTTGGTGGGTGTGATTTGCTGCATTCCATCTTGTGATGGTGCAAGGATCAGTGAAGGATGGTGTGAGGACCAGTCGAGTCAAGAGGCAAAAGAAACATTAGGGAAAAGCTCCTCTATACATACTTTGCAATACCATGTTTAAAATGAAATCATGCTCCTGGAGGCCTGGGAATAATGTACCTAACAAAGCAATATTTTCTCCCCATCTTAATTGTTTTGCTTATATACTCTGCATTCTTTCAGCAGAAAATAGTCCCATACTGATCTTTTGACTAGTTTGAAATTTCCAGAAAATGAAATTGCCTATTGAAAAGAAAACTCCCATAGTAGAGCTAAGTAGAATCTTTCCACTTAACTATTAGTGATCCAAATCCATTGGAAAGGAGAGCTTAGCAAGTAAGCTCTGGTCTGGTGGCATGCTGATGGAGGGCTGGGGAAGGAGCCATAGGCATGAGGTTGCTCCTGTCCGTAGGGAGAAGTAAGTGCACTGCAGTCAATAGAGTGAAGTCAATAGTGAAGTCTTTCTTCTTACCAAAGCTGACTGTTTTGAGACCACTCTCTTTCTATTAGACATGATTATTATTAAATAAATTTGGCCTTTAGTGTTCAATATTGTTTGGAGAGATAGAAGGAAAGTGTCTGAAGGTGTAGTGTACTTGCAAATGTATTTCCTCATTTCCTGAAGAAACCAATATAAAAACAAGAATTTCAGACTTAAATATTGCATATACTCGGTATGTTTGAAGGCAAGAGTGACATTAGACCACTGTGTTCAACTGCATTGATATTTTATGCTTGATTGTATTAATCTCTTTAATTCAGTGCTTGATTACTACCAAAATCCAAGATTTCCTCACCGACTGGCTGGAGAGGAAAATGGAGCTGACACCAAAATATGTCAAAGGAAAAATCTGTCAACTGAAACTCTTCCCAGAACCATTTTCTGTACAAAATAAAATGGGGTGGTTGCTAATCATTAGTTGAGTACCAGGGTTTGCCAGGTACGATCCTGACATGCTATGAAATGAGCAATTATAGTTGTACAGGTCTGGTGGTCCAAAGAACGTTCAGCCTCCTGCCTGCTACAGTAGCCAAGAGACTGCAGTACAAATTAGTTATGTACCTTTACAAAAACCTGCATTTTATATTCTCCTAATCTGCAAAAGATTATTTATATCTTTGTTTCTATTGTTATAAGAAATTATATATATACCGATTTGCAGAATGTAGATGTCTCATGATACATGCCAAAATACAGCCCCCCAAGTTGTATCGGCTCTTTGTTATCAGCAGATGGACAATGTCTAGTGATTTAATAAGCACAGTTCTGATTATTCATGTACTTATGGGTTTTTTTTGTTACTTTATGTGTTTGGATGAACGATGCAGCAGCTCTGCAGGAAGTTACATATTATGAGAAACTATAAGAAAATAAAAATTTCTTCTAAAACCAGAAGTCACAGTTTATTTGTTAGGTAAACAGTATGGCTTAATAGAAGGAGGGCTTTTCAATTTTTAACAGTGCCTAAATAGAAGTTCAAAATTTCAAATGTCATCAGCTTTGCAAAGATGGGTTTTAATTCCTCTCTGTGTTTTTAGTTTGTGTACTGGCTTGACCTTGAAGGCCTGACAATGAGGTAAAACTATCTTCTGAAAACGTAGACTAAATTGTGAAAGCTGTGAGATCTAGGTGATGATGGGCATTTGAAAATCCCACTAGATACCCATCTGTGTTTTTAGGCACCTGAAGTAAAAATTCATCTTAAAATCTGCAAAACTATCAGTTGTTCATTGGGCATTTGTGACAGCAGATTTAGGGATCTGCAGGTGCACTAATAAGAAATCAGCAGCATGAATAGCTGTGTTACAGAAACTGTAAACTAGGGTAGGCTGAGGAATGACTCAAAGAAAAAGACTCTGGTGAAGATTCAGAAGCAGAAGCTCCATGAGGACCATAGAGAAATATTTGCTTAGGGAGTTTTGGTTATTATTACTGTTTGGTGCACATGTTTTACCAAAGATAATTAATTTTTTTTCCAAGCCCAAATTCAGCAGTTCAATGAATGGCAGTGGATTAAACCCTATTGACACATATGATAAAGAAATACTTAAGTAGTTGCTTGGGATTCAGGCATTGTCTGTGAGACATGCAGCTTGCAGAGGAGAGGAAAAAATCTATACAAACCACACCAAAATAATCTTAACCACCACACTTGTTTTTAGTGCCCAAATCCTTGAGAAGGAGAAGAATGGCGGACAAAGTGCAAATGTCTGAAAATGAATGAAATGAAAGTGAAATAACACAAAATTAACCCTAATGTTTTTCCTTATCTCCAAGTCCTGCCTGTCATTTCTTTACATTAAAAACATATTTTTGAAGTACCAAATTCATTCAACAGATACATGATACCTATAACAAAGATAGCATAATTCTTTGCAGGACTAAGGTATTTCCACCTGCAGGATTTTCCTGGCTGAGATTATGGAAATTCATTTGTACTGCATTTTTAGCTCAGTGGCCCACTATACTTGCACCAGTTTTTTAGCCTGTAAGAACAGTGACACTAATTTTATGAGAATGAGATTGTAAATTGTTGCAATAATGACATGAAAAGAAGGACACGGACACCTGTTAAGAGAACAACCAACAACTGCCCCGATGTGGGGCTGGACTTTATTATATATGTGTCTTAGAAATCACAGTGGATTGGAGGGGACAGCTCGCCGCCCCTCAATCACACTGGTCAAAGCAAATGTCCGTCAAACTTCTATGCCCAGGAGAAAGGAATGTAAATAATAAGCTACCGTTACAAAAACATGGTCATGTTTACAGGGAATGTGTGAGAAACAGTGTCTCGGTTTTGAAAGACAGGTGTCTGCTAAGAGAGGTTGAACCCTCCCTTAAGACAGAGAACGTGATTTTTCCCCTCCCTCCGAATTATTTAATTTTGAAATCAAGGGCTCTCAGGCAAAGATACGGGAAAAGGAATTACAGTTCTTTACTAGTATTTATGAACAAGTAATAACAATAATAATAACCATAAATAGAACTAGGAATTAATAATAAATAACTTTCCCGTTAAGTGGTGTAATCACGGTAGAAAGAAAAACAAACAGCAGGAGGCGCTGCTGAACTCCCGGTTGGGCAGGG
>VZRZ01006827.1:1070540-1110641 GCA_013398175.1 Climacteris rufus | reverse complement strand
CCCCCCGCCCCCCCCCCCCCCCCCCCGGCAGCTGGACAGAGGAGATAAAATTTTAATGAAGTATTCACTGAGTTTGAGATAAGGACCGAGAGAAAGATTCTGATTACCATCCCAGGAAAACCAGGTTCAGCTTTAAAGAGAGTAAGTGAATTTATTGCTTACAAAATCAGAGGAGTATACTGAGAAACAAAATAAGCCCTTAAAACACCTTCTTCCCCCCCAACCCCTCCATCCTTCCCACTAATGGAGCAGGGAGACATGGGTGGGTTTTTTTTTCCTTTGGTCAGTTCATTTCTTGAGATGTTTTCTTTCTGCTGCAGCTGCTTATGGGGAGCCCTGGTGTCTTGCAATGTCTCTGTGGCATTAATTCCCTTTTGCGTACCATTATGATGTGACGTCCTTGCATCAGATAACACAGTTTTATCTGATATTGCTGCTGCTGGGTCACTGCCTAGGAGTACAGGCCTTCCAGGGGTGGGTCCGACCCCGGGGACGAAGCTCTTTTATCAATGATGACTCCCACTGGAACAGAGAGCAGAAACTTCTTTACCCTTTAACCCCACAGAACACCATCCCCTAGGCATCCACCCCTCCTGCTCCAGTGTGGACACCTTCCCCATGGCTGGGGTGGATCTCTTGATCTCCACTGGAGGGTGCGGGGGAACACCACACCAACATAGTCCTTGCAACAGAACACAGGCTATGAAGATGTCTTAGCTTCGGTTTTTGAAGCTTGCCCCCTTCTCCTTCTTCCTTGCTGACCTTGGAGTTTCCATATTTGTTGTTTCTCTTACATGTTCTCACTCCTCCTCTTCATCTAGCTAAAACTACAGCTGCACACGCCTACTTTGTTCTGATTTATTCTTAAATATATTGTCACAGAGGTGTTACCTCCATCTCTAATTGGCCCAGCCATGGCCAGCAGCACATCCATCTTCAGAGCCATTAAGGATTGGCTCTGCTGGATGGCTGTGGAAGCTTCGAGCAGCTTTTCACAGGAGCCATCTTTGTGGCCACCCCACTACCTAAAAACTTGGCCCTACTAAACCAATACACCTTATACTCCTCTTTATGTTATACTCCTATATAAAGTGAAGGATAATAATCACTCGTCAGCAACAAACAGAGAAATTGAATAATTAATGACAGGTTACAAGACTGGTTTTTCATCCTCAGTCAGTCCTGGACATCTGGGTTTTGTACATGTATATTTCACTTTGTACATAATTTTTCTCTAATTAAGGTGGCAGAAAACAGTAGATGTAGAAACATTGACAGCACAGACTGAAATGAAATCCAATTTCTTGATATACGAGGGGTCTCTGTGTTGCTTACGCGGGCTACAAGATCCTGACCCAAGTCACAGTTTTCTCTCTATGGCTGTTAGTTTTTTCAGCCTTGAGCTGAAATTCCCATGTAGTGTTTACTTTAAAGGAGACATTGAACTATTAACTTTAAAAAAACACAATACCCCTTCTCCCTTCTCACCTGAGAAGTTTACAAATTGCTAAAGAATGTGAATAAAAATAGTTTGGTTTATAACAGGACCATTCTCACTTCTATAAGACAAATCAAACTTTTGCATGTGCATGTGAGGAGACACCTGTGAATTGCCTCTGGGACTGTTTTCACCATTCTTCAACCTGGTCCTGAACAAAGGGTCTGGGATGCCAACACAGAAAAGCTAGGACTTGACTTTATTCTGCTTATATTTAGCTGAAGATACAAATATGCTCATAACTGATTTTTCACATATTTTTGAATCTTTTATTACTTAATTTATAGGAACTTCACTGTGCAAAATCAAGTCTTACATACAGTGACATGAGTATTATTCTAGATGTGAAACCAGAATATATTTTAGATATACAAGCAACTGAGGCAAAAAACATAAAACTTATGTTTAAATGTAAGAGAATGAAAACTGCAAGAGCAAATAAAACATGTCTCAGCAGACTTTTCAGAACCAACCTGCTTAAGTAAGAGACCTTAGAATAGCTGATTCTCCCATATAAATTTTTTGAACGTTTATATATGATGGTTTTCTACTTAGGATGTCTTAACTGGAAAATATTCTGAAGATAAAAACTTCTGGCTCCTTGGTTGATTGTCAATTCCATACTGCACCTTTTCATAGAAAGAGTTTCTTTTAGTAAAGATCACTAATAACATTTGATCAAAGTAAGTTGAAAACAAAACTAAAGTTCTTGGTATGAATTTTTTCTTGCTCGATGCCTGAATTTATCAGATTTAGAAGCCAAGAGAAAGGTTTCTTCTGAACACAAGTTCCCTCTCACATTTTGTCTCTAGACTAGCAGGAAGTCAAGAAAATAAGGAGGTATCCAGCATGAATAAGCAGGAAACTCCTGATTAAATGCAATAGATAAGGTCATGGAAGGAAGAAATAGGAACCAGGAGTAATAGGGAGACATTGTCTGAGCCTGCAGGGATGGAGTTCAGAAAATTCAACTGGAGCTGAAACTTGTCAGGGATGTGAAGGGCAGATAGATGTAAGTTGGCAGGAAAAAAAAAAAAGGTAAAAGAAAATGCTGGCCCCAAGGCTCAGTGGAGCAGGAAACCTAGTGTTATGGGGCATAGTAAAGACTGCGGTGTTAAATTCCTTTTTTTGGTCTCTTTTTTTACTGGAAAAATTTGCTGGAGGGACTTGTGGTCTTTGGTGAGCAAGAAGTTGAACTTGATTCAGTGGTGAGCCCTCAAAGATCAGCCACATACAGGCTGTACTAGCCATAGTGTAGCCAGCAAGACTCGAAAGGGAAGCTATGGTCTCCCTATACTTAGTATCAGTGAGACCATAGCTGCAGTCCTGAATCCAGTTTTGGAGTCTCAAGTATGAGAAGGAAGAAGAGCATTGTGGAGAGAAGTAATACTAGGCACCAAGACCTGCTCATACATTTTACCCTTAGCCCCCCAAACTTTGACTTCAATAACAAACATTTCTTCAGACACTTTCAAAGCTGGAAGAACAGTGTGCTTCCTAATGTGCTGTAGGAGTCACCATGAAAAAAGATTCTAAATAACTACCAAAAAACTAAAATCACCTGGATTGAAAACTTAGAATACCTATTGATTTCTACCATACCTTCATTAATCACTTTCTGTAAAACACTAATTTGCTGGTCACAACCAGCAACATAAAGAACAGATGGAATACACACAGAACCAAGATCAGTGCACCTACCTCTGCAATAATTTATCCACCAATCCATAATTTAAAACAAAGCAAAAATCTTGGAGTATGCACTCAGAACCTGAAATACCAGTATATTAGCTCTGAGGAAATATTACAACATCTACCCAGCTCCCCCTCCCCCCAGTTTCCAAAATAGGATCATCATCAGTGAGGCAATTCTGTGCAAATGGACCCCATATGTAACCAAACCACAACACTACCATATACAGAGTCACTTCACTTAAAAGTCACATCGATTGTGTGCAGCTACCTGTGTAACACTCCAGCCTTGAAAATCATACTAAATTATCATCCACACTTGGAGAAAGTTGGAATTTATTTCCTTCATTGGAAAATAAATTGGCAGCACATTTCCTCCCACCCTCTCCGCCCCCTCCAGTCTCGCTCAGCTCATTGCCCAAAGAAAATTTCCTGGAGATCAACATGCACCACTGGTTCAGGGCATTGTTCAGGAAGACTGGGAATTTTGGCAGGAGGTCCACTTGGCTAAGCAAGGAGCTTCTTAATGAACTAAAATGCAAAGCACATAAGAAGTGGAAACAAGGGCAGACAACAAAGGGAATGTATAAAAGTACTGCTCAGATATGTTGGGAAAAAACCTGAAAGACTAAAGCCCAGTTGGATTTAAAACTGGAGAGCAACATAAAAGCTAACAAGATGTGATTTTACAAGCATGTCAGAAGTGAAAAGAAATGCAGAGAAAATGTGCGTCCATTTCTGAATGGAAGAAAACCTGGTGATGGACAGTATAGAAAAGGCTGAAGTGCTCAATGATTTTTTGTCTCAGGGAAAATCTGCTCCCAAATGTCTGCACACACCTGCTATTTGGGAAGCCAATAGTACATTAAAATCCATGGGGCTGGATGGGACTCCTCAGCAGGTGTTGAAAGATATGGCTGATATGCTTGCCATAATTTTTGAAAAATTGTGGTGTCTGGGGGGAAACCCTGATGACTGGGCTGTTGTTGCCCCCAACTTTAAGAAAGACCAGAAGGAGGATCCAGGTAACTGCAGGCTGATGAGCCCCAATTCAGTCCTTAGAAAAATAATACAGCACATAAATTTCTGAACACATGGAAGATAGGTAGTAAATAGGAGCCGTCAACATATTTATCAAAGCAAATCATAGTTATGGAGATGAACTTGGACTGTGTAACTGAGTACTGGACTGCATTAAAAAATCACAGCTAGCAGGCTGAGGGTGGGCTGATGATTATTTCCCTCTCTGACACTTGTGAGGCCACATGTGGAACACCACTTTGACTACCCCAACGACCACAGTATAAAGAAAAAACTTTAACATATTAAGGTGAGTCTTGAAGAGGATCACCAGGATGACAGGGAGGAGCACAGCTTGTTCAGCCCAGAGAAGAGAAGGCTACAGGGTAGTCTGATTGTTGGTTTCTACCAGCTAACAGGTAAGTACAGAGGAGGCAGAGACAGAGACTTCTTGAAAGTGTCTGGCAAAAGTGCATGCTATAGGAATGGCAATTTTGGTCACTGGAATAATCAGAAATGTTCAAAGCTCGGTTGGACAGGTCCCTCACCAATCTGATCTCACTTTTGAAGTCAGCCCTGCCTTAAGCAGAATCCTAGACTGTATGATCTTGAATTCACTTCCAACCTAAGCCTTCCAATGTTTTTATGATTTTGTGTTTAGACAACCTGATTCCTTTCTGCGGTGAAAGAACTGGTGACATGGATACTGAGTGCTGCACGTGGACTTGTATCCTTGCTGTCTGAAAACTAAAGAAGAATAGGCTGGACAAATGGACATGGGTACTGAGTGCTGCATGTGGGCTTGTATCCTTGCTGTCTGAAAGCTGAAGAAGAATAGGCTGGACTCCTAAATGAACTGAAAATTGTCTGGGTCACCAGGCTGAAAAGATAGTAATCAATATCTCAAGGTCAAGACAGCAGCCAGCAGCAGAGTGCTCAAATGTTTGATAATGAGGCTGATACTGCCCAACATCTTCACCAGCAAAATGGATGATGATGCAGAATGCACCGCCTAAAAGCTGTGGAAAGTTTAATGGAGTGCACCATGACAGTCCTGAGCCTGGGGCATATGGCCAATAAAAAAACATTGAAGGAACTGAGTTTGTTCAGTCTGCTAAAGAGAACCCATAGAGAGGGAGTCCAAGAGTAGCCTACAACAGCTTGAAGGGGAACTTAAAGCCAACAGAGCCACAATCTTCTAGCAGACAGCAGATGGTCTAAAAACATGCAATGGCTGCAAATCACAGATTTAAAGATTCAGAGTGGACATCAGGAACGACTTATTCATTAGGAGCATAGGACAACAGTAGAACAGAGAGATGTTGAATCTCTGTCTTTGCAAGTTTTGCAATACTTGCTTGGCTAGACAGGGCCACAAAGTCTGATTTGGTGTTTGCGATACACCTACTTAAGCAGGACTCCGGACAAATTGAGCACTCTTCCAATCAAAATTCCAATGGCTCTATGAGCCATACTGCATCTGAGCAACATGTGAGACCTGGCAACAGTCTCCATGTCCATGATGTTAAATGCACCACTACAGAAGCATCAAACCCTCTGATTCCTGCACAAACACATCCTAGAACACATTATGCACTGTCCAGTGAGGCAGATACCAGGCTGTTTCCATGGCAGTAATAGTGCAATAAACACACACTGGAAAAATGAACAGACTTCAATAGTAAATGACAGAAGCTTCCAGTTAGCAGCAGGTTTGGGGTTTCTTTCTTTCTTTCACAAAATATCAGTTTCATCTGTGGCTGCTCAGGCCTAACCATCCAGGGGAATGTGCAAAGCACCTTCAGAAGAGGAGTGTGGGAAGTAAAACAGACACCCCAGCTGGACACTAAAAATTACAGACTAAATAGAGAGATTGGCTTTATAACACATTGTAATTCCCTCCCCAAACCCCTCTATCCTTCACAGGCAATTAATTACCTGTCTTTTTCTCTTTTTGCCCAATAGGAGCTAATGACCTTATCAGCTTTTATTGCTCACACCACCCATATGCTCCACAGGTACCCACCACTTTCTTGCCCAGATAGTCTAACTAACATAATCAAGTTAACTCCAGACCAACTTTTCAGTGGCCTTTAACATTGAAGATGCTGCTTTTATTTCAGCTGTGAAAAATGGCTCTCGTAGCTGAAAGGCTTTCCAACAAACTGCTGGGTCTAATAAAATATACTATCTTCCCCTACCAACCTTTCACCATTTATATCCATAGATTATCGTGATATGACAACAACACCGCTTTTCTGAACGACATAATTTCAAAGAACCATGTTTTCAAAGAAAAAACGAATAATCCTCTCTCCCACTGCCACCCATTTCCCTACATGGAGGCACATGCTCAGACTCTGCCTGTAAACTGCATTTTCTGATGGAGCCAGGTGATATAAACAAAAGTTTAATTTACTCCAATTTGGAATGCTGCAGATCTTAATCCTGATATAGGTCAAAACTTACTTCTTACAGTCTGCTGAAGGCTGATGTAAATCAGCCATTGAAAGCTACCTGTTTGTTTTTATGAACTGCATCAATCTCAGACTCCTCAGTTCAAACACAAGACTATGTCATAGCAAATTTCTGCACTCTTGGAAATTGCAGAGCTGAGCAGTTTATACTAGTCAGATGATCTGCCAAGCCCGTATTCTTTAGGGCTAGTGATCTTGATTGACAAGGAATCTTTAAAAACATTTAATTTTTAATTTCTGATTTTAAATCAGCCCATTAGCTACTTGCTGGAAATAAAAGGGAACTTCTGAGGCCAAAAAGGAATCACAGTCCTCTCTTGATGGACAGTGTCTCATGTCATAGACATGTCATTTCAATGCAAGACTAATTTAAGATGAAAATTTAAATATTGTGTTAACAGAAGGATTGAGGCAAATAATAGTTAAAATACACTAAATTCTGTAACTTTTGTGGTTGTTTATAAACCAATTATACTCTTGCCAGAAGCCAGCACCATCATCAGAACTGTTCTGGATTTTCACTTTCAACAGTTTCACAATAGGTCAGAGTTCACTGTAAGCTGCTCCACCATATAATGAGCCAAGCCAGAGGGGTTGGCTTAGTAGTCTCAGTATCAACTTTGAAATATCCAGACACCCTGGAAACAAAGGTTTAAATTCCAGCAGGGCTGACTCAACCCTTCTACTTTTTGCTACAGATAAAGGGTGTGCAGTGCAGTAGACTATCTGTGAACCTCTCTGGTAAGGTGAGACCTGAAAGAGAGACATGCGATCTACTCTGCACACATGAAAGGGCTTACTGCCTTTTTCTTGAGGATAAGTTTGTTTCAAATTCATGTCCAAAGTTTTTCAGCTCCAAGAGCTGTGCGGTTCAACCTGTATTGCTTGTCTGAGTGACTGTTACCCCCTGTGTCAGAGCCAGAAATGCTTCAGTGAGACTGACTGCACTTCAGCTTGATCCAAAGCTCATCAAAATTAAGGTGGTTCTTGTAACCTTTATACTGATTTTTTTTTTTGGTGTGACACCTTCCATAAAACTCTAGGTGGACCCCCCAACCCAAATATTATTAAAGACAATCCCTGTGGTACAGTATATCAGAACTACAAATGCATGTGTAATACCATATATTCATGATCTCTTAGATATGCAACTGTGCACACACCTAATATGAAAATGAAATAAAACAAATGTGATTCAGTCCTTCTAGATACCTCAGCCCACTTGTCCCAGTTGTGTAGCATATTAGCATTCATCTCACAGCGATTTGCCTACAGAAATTTTTCAAGATGAAAGTTAGATACATAAGAAGAATCTCAGGACAGAGTGGTTCCCTTAGCAACCTTGCAGCCGACTCCAGCAGCCCTGACCCAGCTACAAAGCCCTTCACAAGCAGAGGAGACACACTTAATGACAGCTGGCTGAAATTTGGGAGTACTGATAAACTGCCTTCTTATCTGGAAAACACCTTTGAGGAATATTATCTTTATTGACTTGTTAAAAAAAAAAAAAAAGCCCACAAACTGCTGCTACAAATTAGTGCACAATAATAAGCAGCAATACCAATTTATTAGTGTGCCCTCCCTCTCCACCAGTAAAGCACCTGGGGCACTGAATAACAGAGTAAAAATAAACACAGCATAATTAATTAACACTGATTACACTTCTTCCCCCTAGACCATCTCAGACATAGCTGTTTAGTTCTGTCTGTCTCACCCATGGCTTTCCCCATGCCACGTACACCAGGAAGCCCCTTGCCACATCCCCAGCTCTCCATTTCCTCTGCAAGCTCTGGTCTTGCCTTGCCTCATGTCTTGGGGTCAGTATACAACTTTGTCCTTTTCCCATTTTTGTCGCTGCCTTCTATCATCTGCTGCCATTTAATGAAAAAAAAGGCCAGTTTTGTCTTTTGTTGGACAGGGAAATAAATTATGGGTGTGACTGAATTGGGATAGCAAGGAAATATTTAAAGAATACCACAGGCAAACATTGTTATAATTTCCCAGGTCTTTCTATCTGCAATGCTGAAAACAAGTATTATCAAAATTTTGGATTTTAATTATATAATTATATGGTATCTCTGGGCCGGGTCTGAGCCTCCTGGTTGACTACTGTGTTGTCCAAATTTAGAAAAATCAAACATCTCCTCCACAGAGTGGTTGATGGCATTGGCCTCTCTGCTCAGTTACAAGGTGCTACCTTCTAGCCGAGTTTCAACCTGAGTTTTGCAAATCTTCCTGACTTCACACTAGGTCTGACTTATGGACAAAGGCACCCTTTAGCAGGTAGAGATTGCAACAGGAAAGTTTTGGCGTGTTTGTGATTGTGCATGTGGAATGAAAAGGCAGTTAAAGAGAACTTTTTCTGACACAGAACAAGGAAAGCCATTTTCTATAGGTCCAGGTAATCCCTTTCCATCGTCAAGATAATACTAACAATTTAAGAATATTAAATCGTTATGTGTCAGGAAAAAAAAAAGCCTTTAGCATCCTAACTTTCTCCAATGTGCTTCTTTTCATGCTTAGCCCCTGTCACCACATGCCAGTCTCTGCAGGGATTAACAGAACTCCTCACTGAAGACTACTGTGCCAGTGCACAAACCCGTGAGGACTTGGTAATGCCTTCCAGACTTAGAAGTAAAAATAGGAAAGAAAAACTGTGGAAGTTTTGTTATATAATAGCTATTGCATGCTGTAAACTGTTACATGTTGCAACCAATTTGAATTAAGCTTGAAGTTAACTCCATTGCATTATTCATATTGCTATTAAGAGAGAATGATAATGAAAAAATCTTAGCAAGATTTCTAAAATTCTGATGGGGATGGACCTCCTGGAGTCCAAGATAAAAGTTACATATGTAAACAGAAAATCTGAATATCAAAGGGAGATAGTCCCCTTCACAGCTTGTGTTAGGCAGGAAACTGTAGGAGTTGTGGCTGAAAAATGAGCACTGCGTACCCGTGCAAGACTGTGGCTGGAGATGTGACAGTGCATATGACAGCAGCTTCGGCATTCCTTCACACTGGGATGAGCATGAACCTTCTTTCCACAAATTTGAAGGCATTGTTTGTGGAAAAGATGAGGTTTTGTAGGACAGAGATGCTCAGCCTAAACCACCACTCATTCTAAACCTCAATTCCAGCTCTGTAGATGTTCAAAAACAGATACAAGTCAGTTTAGATTAAATGCTGATAATAGATCAAATATACTTCCACATTTCATGTTATTTAAAGTGATTTTCCCAGTTCACTTGACAGTCTCCAGAGCTAAAATATATGCCTTATTTTGTGTAAATACACATACACAACTTATAATTTCACCTTGGAATCAGCTGGGCAAAGTTCAGGCACAGGCAGAGCAGGCACCTGTCCTGTATGCCTTTCTGTCAGTGGCTGTAAAATTGTGATCGGCCCTGGCTGCCGCAGCTTTGGCACTATTGCCTGTTTGTCCTTTCTCCTGTAAGGGATGGGGATCAGCTGTCCCAGCCACCTGAGCTACCCTCAGAGCAGACATCTCTCTCCCTACGTGGCTGGATGTGCCACTACCGTGTGGTTGGGTCAGGGTGTGGTGCCGGGGGAGATTTCACCAGGGCAGAGAGAGAAAGACAGAGTGGTCACGAGGCCAATCTCCATGCCTTTACCTTCCCCCTCCTTCCCTATGCCCTTTGTGAGGGCACAAATTGATGGGGAGAAGGGAGGATGAGACAGAAAACCTATACCACCACTTAGCACCACCAGAAGTCTTCCGTAGTCTCCCCAAACCACTGAAACTTTCCAGGCCTCTGCACAATTCATACCCTGTTCCTTCTCTCCTTTCTGCTCAGGTATTGCCCATTCCTGGTCCCTGATACTCTCTGCCCCAACCAACACATGCATTTCCGCACAATCCCTACAGTGCACCTGAGTATGGGTTTCACAGTGGGTTTGCCTGTGCACTTGACATAAACATGTCCGACCTCTGAGCAAAGTACTCCTATATTCCCCCTCTGATGTCTTAGCTCTACCCTTGCTCTGCCAGCCCGAGCTCTTACTGAGAACACACGGGGAACAAACTGGAGCTGTCAGCCTTCCCCCAGCCCCACAGCACCATGGTGCCAGCCCGGAAAAGCTGACAAAAGTTCTGGCCATGAAAGCTGCTGCAACAAAGAATTTACAGTCTTGGCAGACAGGTTGAGCAGGGGTTCATGAGAAGGGAAACAGGAAAGCAAAGAGAAGAAATATGACAGCCCAACACAGAGGACATCAGTAACATCTTCAGAGCTAGATGTGCTAAGATGAACCTGCATCTCAAAAAGAACAGGCTATGGCTAGGGGAGCATGACTCACAGAAAGCAGGGTTGCAAGATTTCATGATCAATCATGTGATCCTCAAAAATGTTGAATTTAACTCTCTAAGCACCTAGCTTAAATAAAAAATAATTTAGGAAGATACAGTATGAATAAAACATTAAGACATATTAAAAATTCACAGTGGTTCCCTCTGAGTTTATAAGCCACGACTACTGAAAATTTTAGACAGGCATGTGTCATCTCTGAAGTAGGCCAAAATAATTACAGCATAAATGGTGAAATATATATGGGATAGGAGAATAAGCATCCTTGCTAGTACAGTGCTCTAAATTCAGAGTGATTGAAGAATTTCAGAAAGATATTTGCAATTTTTTCCTGGAATGGAAATTGAAAGAAAAAAAGTAGCTCCCTCATATATCCCAGTTTTGTGTTGTTTTGCTGATTATAGCCCAATTTGTTTTATGATACCATTTGTTACAGTACCACAAGGTTCCAATAAACATTTTAATAAACATTATAACCCAAGAACTCATCATTTCTGGTTATGTCTCCATAAAAATTTATGGCAACATCATTCTGCCATGGTTTCTGACTGAAGAACTTAGTTAGTTATTTATGAATTTTGGCTGGGGGGCACATATTTGTAGACCAGTTGGATGCAACTGGCTAATCACATCCTCCCCACATATCCATAGTGGAAGCCATCCAGACTTTTTTTTTGGACATTCTGTGCCTTATGCCTCCCACAGTGGCCTGTTGCAAAAAGGGATGAGCAGCAGAGTGGTTACAAGCCTGAGCCTGAGCTGCAGCTCAAGCCTGTGAATGGGACACTGTCTCTACCTTGTCATTGCCCTGCTGGCTACAAGTGCTGGTGAGTGACTCCTTCTAGACACCAGAAGGTGAATTCCAGTCCAGGCATCCTGTCTATTGCTTTAGATGTATCTAGAACCTGCCTGACCTTTATGGTTTAAACACTGATGAGAAAATGCTTGAATTGACTATACCCCACAACCCAGTTCTGTTCTTTTCTCCCATTTCATAGCTTCAGCTAATAGTTGTGCACCAAGTCATGTTGAAGCAGTGAGATTGTTTTCATATATATATTAGCAATGTTTATGCCATCAAAACCTTCCAAATAAGCTCTGGTATAAAGGCTTTCACAGACTACACTCAGACTAGGGCAGTGAAGGAGTAGTTCTGCAAAAAGTGAGGTGGGGACTGGACCTGCCCTCCAGGGTGGCTCTGGGCTTTGTGAGAACCAGCAGCACCAATGGAGCAATTCATAAGGAGGGGCACAAAAACAATAAGCAAAAAAGAAAAGGCCACAGTGAGGAGATCAGACACAGTGAGGGCCTGATCCCAGTGCTGTGAGCAGGCACTTGGTGTCCTCAGCTTCCATTTGCAACTGCATGGTGGGCAAGACCAGGAGCCTGCATGAACACTCAGCTGCAGCATCATTCCTGGGTACTGCTGCTCAGTCTGCTCTCTTTAACTTCCATTTTTCTTCAATTTTAGTTGCAGCATGAAAAAGTAAAATAGGAGGAAGGGATTTGATACACACAGAGATAGTTCAGTTTAATAGTGGCAACAATCTGCCAAATTCCCAATATTAATTGACCATGTTTGTCTCCTCAGTTGAAAAGAGACTTTATCAGGAATGTGATTTATATAAAAGATTGCTGGTTTTATACCTCTTCATACAAAGCAGGCGATCTTGGCATAAATCAGCATTAAAACATTTAAACAATAAGTTGTTAACTCATAAAACAGTAAGTCAGCTTCCAGCACAAGCCAAAATCAGTCACTGTCAGGTTCTGATCACTTGGAAGGAGTCTCCAGGCAATTACTCTCACATCTGTGCCTTAAAAATAGATTTATCTCAATACATGGGGGATTTAGCTCGGATTTTCATTGGAAAGAGGTCCATTTCCAGGCCATTTTTATAACAGAGTCATAGCCACACACAGGTGTGGGGTTTTTATTTGTTTATTGGCTTGACTTTTTTTTTTAAAGGAAATGTCACTGTTTTATTTTTCATGAGTATTGCACCACAGAGACCAAAAGTATATGGGCTTCACCACTGTGCCTTCATTTGTAAGTTGTTCTGTGGCTCAGTATATGACTGTTCTTTACTACTTTGGCTTATGCAGCTTTTTTCTTTTCAATTTTCTTAACATTACTTCCTACTGTACAGCTTAAGACTAAAAATAAAGAGTAAAATGACAATAAAGGCTCCCAGGGAAAAACAAAAGGGAGGAAACATGAAAAGGACTTGAGACGAAAAGGGTATAAAGGCACAAAGTACAAAGGAACCTAGAGTTGAAAAGATTATAGAATTAAGGGGGAAAACGTGCTAATGTAATCTTAAAAAAAAAAAAAAGAAATAATTCAAATGAAAAGCCATCAAAAGGAAGATAAAAGAAGGAACATTAAAAAAAAAAAGGAGATATTTTTAGACAGCCTGCTTAACCTGAGGGGACCACCCTCAGGAAAGCCAGATGTAGTTTACTGAAATTATTATCCTAATGAAATGTGTAACAGAATGGAGAGCACCATTACAGCACTTTTAATAAAGAACACAAAACCATCTTCTTCCTTGTTGGTAACACCTTTGCTTTGAGCACAACTTTTGTAAAGGGTGCTGGCACTCCTAGCTTGTTAGTTCTCTGCCAAAACAATGCCTATGCAGCTCATCCATATTTTTCTACACGAAAAATTCACCCAAATGCGGGTACTAATTCTGGACTTGTTTCTCTCTGGGGAGAGCAGGAGTATTAGGGGCCAATGGGGATCAGTCCTCAAATCCTCACCTCTGGAGAGAGCAATGGGGATGCAGAGTGAGAGCAGCATCCCCAGCCCTGCCTGCCCATTGCTCTTTCCTCAGGCTCATCCCAACAGGTACCTTTATTTATGTGATGCTTTTAGCAGGGTTAAAATCAAATGGCCACTTTGAGGGCAGAAAGAGAGATCCAGTGCAGCTTGGTAAAACACAGTCATTAATTTTCTACATGATAATCTTTCATTACAGTGCTATATTTAAAGCTAAGAAGTACTTTTTCCCCCCTTTGTCCATAACCCTTATTTACAGGAATGCCTGCATTTCCTAAAATATTACTTTTTTTGCTGGGAATTATTACGTTTCTCTTAATTTCAGGAAAGAGCTATTCTGAAAGATAAAAAAAGAGTGTTACACCTCTGTTCAAAAGATATCAGTATAAAAAAGTAAGAAAATGAGTAGTCTTATTAGTTACGTCTTCATTTCCTATTTCATTTCACTGGGGCCATAGTATAAAGCAGTTGAGTGGGCATTTAGGTAAAGTAACAAAAGAAACATTCATCAAGGACTATTAATCACAAAGGTACAAACTCAAGTTTTCGGTTTAGGAAGCAACTAAGCTAAGTCACTAAGACCACTGAAAACCGAAATATCACATAGTTTTGGCCTTGATTTAATCTTGCTTTGGACCAGAGGGAGGTGGCTTAGATGCATTGTTGCATGCAGCTTGTCATTTTAGTGTTGTGAAACCAGAGCACAAAGAATCAAAAATACCTTTTTAAAGTATTTGTCATGGGGATTTCGTTGGCATACGTTGCATTGGCTGAGACAGGTCGTTGCTAAACACACCATTAAGGGTTGAGAGTATGAAGTCCATGTTTTACACTGCCACACAGAGCTCTGTCTAGGCTTGAGAAGATCAGTACTGGAGCAATGTCTCGTTAGGTCTTCACATATGTAGGGAAAGGCATTGACAAGGAAAGTAGAAGGCCACAGAAATAATCAGAAGTGGTGAGTGCAGTTTCCAGACAAGCTGGGCAGCTGCTTCTGATGTTCATGAAAACTTGCTTGCCATGGGCTACATGCAGCCAAATCCTGTCAGTGGCTGACCTAATCATTGCTGGGATGAGAATAAGGGAGGGGGAGAAAGGCTGAAATCAGGAGAGCCTAGACAGCAAGGGAATGAAAGGTTAAAAATTAACCACTGTCAAGCTGTATGTGACATTTCCCACATGCAAACCCCAGGTAGTTTAGAGCACTCAGGAGCAGGTATAAAACCTCATTTCTGCTCGTGGTCTGATGTTCAAGTTGGGCTGTCTCTGATGAACCTAAGCCAATAAGCTCTGGGAACCCAAACACCCATCTCCGTCATGGTTGGTGCCATGTAACCAGGACGTGCAGTCAAACTAGAGCAGTAATGAAGACAAATCCTACAGCCACACTCCATCCACCTTGTGGGCTGATGTGTGTTTGAGTAAGATCACTTATCAAATCCACTAGAGAAAATGAGAGGTGTTTTGGGAAATTCTCAGGATTAGAAAAATAGTCTGCTGGAGAAACTCATTGCTGATCACAAGCAGATCTTTGGTGAACTCTTTGGCGGTATGCAGATGGGACTGACTGGGATGCAGCAGGCAATTTCTCCCAGAAGGAGGTGTTTCGGGAGCAGGCAGTAAAGGATCACAGAGAGGATGCAATCAGAATATATTGGCTGGTATTCCAGTTCAGGACCCCAAGGCTGGAATTCCACCTGAGCATGTGAGTCTATTAAGGTAGGACTGTGGCTCCCTCAGTTAAAAAAAAATAGTTCTTTCCACTGGCATCAGTATAATGATTCTGTGGAAATGAAAATACATGAAGCATTTCCCAAATGGTCATGCATATGGTTATGCCTGACTTCAAAGATGAGTGCATTTCTATGACCTCTCTCCCTGCACTCTCCCTTTTCCCAGGGGAAAAAATTCGTGTCTCCATTTCTGTTGCACCTTTCTTTGAACAGATCTTAATGTTCCTCATGTTAACTCTATTCTTCTTTAGTAACATATTCTCATTTCTATAAGAAGCCTGAAAGCAAACTCCCATGTGAAGAACAGTGTCAATATTCCCCTCCACAACCTCCTTGTCTTTAAACAGTAAAATTGTTGACACATGGCTCAGAATATGAATATTTGATCAAAATGAAGCTTCAGTGATTCCAGAAATTTCACGTCCCCAAGCATCTTTTTGGCAGATGGCCAGTAATCATCTACATTTTTTTCCATTTGGATCCACCTTGTTTCAGGTTTAATGCCCTTAGAATAGAACAACCATTATGGAAATTAGTTAGCAGCTGCTGTACATCAATGTTTAGAAAATTAATATTACCTACATTACACAGCACAGAAGCTGAATTTTAATGAAGCATGGAAACTATAAGCAAATTGACCTTTCACCTCATCAGAGAAATAGTCAAACACAACTTTGTCTGAGAAAACTTATAATTTTCACCAGAATCCTCTGGACACGATAACAGAAATATAGTATTTTCATTATAACAAAAGGAATTAAATGCTTCAGCAGATTAAAGGTGACAATAGAATCGAAACTATTATGTCTTCTTACTGCTAAGTTTTAGAAATATTTTCTCTTAGTAGTATGACAGTGGAAATTGCAATGCTTTATGATAACAGCTCTAATGCATGAAGGCAAATGATCAGATATATGCTGGGAAGAAAACTGATCTGAGTAGTCAGCTGAGGTTTGAGGTTTCCTCTGGCTTAGGAGCATTACCAGCCCGTACCAAGAAGGCATCAGCATCAGTCCCTCACTGATTTTTGGTTGCTAGCTTCTTTGCTTTGCAGTTTTTCATCATTGTTTTCTTTTCCTTTTTATTGAACTCTCCAAAATGTTCAATTCTGACCTCTGTAATTTAAATAATGTGTCTTCTTTTATATTCTCATACAGTTATAACTAGATCACAGGAAAAACAGAAGAGGTGAATTCATTATATGCAAGCAATGTATCATGGACATTTTAATTTCAGCTAGAAGTATTTGGTTAATGCAGTTTTATATCCTTTTTTAAAAAAAAGAATAATTACAAAACTCACTTAGAAAAACTTGCAGGGTGTCTTTCTTCAGAGACTTTCTGAAATAATTTTGTAGCCTTTTTAAAACACTGTGTGTGTTTCTGTTTATGTGTTTGTGTGGTGTTGTGCATTTTGTAAACATGCATCAAGACTGCCAGTGTAAGTTTTTTTTGAGGGTACATTCATTCTAATGTAGCAGCTAGTACAAGAAATCCTTTCAATGTAAAACTATGCACAGTTTCTAGCAGAACCATTTATTGGTGTACAAAGTTAGAGGAACAGGTCTGAATGTTGTAGTAGCCAAATTTAGTTTTTATTCACATTTAGTTGGCAATAAAAAAGGTCTGAAACTTTCAGAAGTTAATAAATGTGAAATAAAAAAAGACATCAGGAAGACATTACAAGACTCAAATAACTGTACTATAAACTGATTCACCTGGCTGCAGCAGGAACGCTTGGTGTGTAGGGATTCAAATTAACAGAACTTTGGAGGAATAAGAAAGTCTGCTTACCATTTCCCTCAGACACAATGCTGATTAGAAGACTGCAGCAGAACCATAAAGTGCTATAAAATTACTTAAAGGTCATCACATGTTGTCATAAACTGTAACCTAATTTATTTTTTCTTTAATGCTGACATGAATCTGCTCAAACTAAAAAAGCAGGTAACTTTCTCAATTAATGTCAAAATGTTCCATTTTATTTTATAGGTTGTTTTACCCATTCTAAGTTAAAATGATGCTTTATTATGGCATCATTTTATGAGCCTGAAGAGACATTTTGACATTTAGCATAATCTTCCAGAAAATCAGTAGAGAAATGGTTACAAAAGACGTACTGAACAAAACACCCTGAAACAAAATGTAAGAAAAATTACATTATAAATAGGAGTGGTGATTAAAGTATTGTTTTTTCCCCACTTCAGATGTGCAGGCTGTTTTTACCCCTGCTTTCTTAATACTCTTCAGCACTGTCTTGGAGAGAAAAGGCAAGGAACTTCCAAGAGAGACCTTTTAAAAGCAATAAAAATCCTTCTTCAGCCTTCATTTTTGTCTCATTATTTTATGTGTAACCATTTGATGAGAGTCTAGTGCAGAGGTATTATGGATTTAAACTGCAATTTATGGGCAGTCTCTGCTCCTTGCTGGGGCACTGTGGGTGAAGAGACAAGACATAAAGGGTTGAATAGTCTCATTTAAAGAGCCTCTTTCTCCTGGCCCTCTCTGTAATGGATGGGGGGGCTTGAGAACCCCCATTTGTGCCACCACAATACAAAGGCAGGAGGATGCTGGCAGCCCCTGGCTCTCCACTGGCCTTTGTCACCTGCTTTTCTGCTGCTTCCCCACTCAGCTATAATTCATTGCCATCACTCATGGGCCGGCAGAGATGACTGACCTACTCTGCTTTGGCTCTTTCAAGGATGTGGCCACACTGTCCCCTGCTGCCAGCCCCCTTCCTGGCTCCCAGCCATGGCCCTGTGCTGTGTCTGGGGTTGGGAAGAGGCTGGGGGAGCAAGCCATGGAGGGCTGGGGGCACTGTGAACACAAAATGCAATCCCTACACATGGTATCTGGGATCCCCAAACAAACTGTGTGTTTGGCAGTGTTAGAAGTGGGACCAAGACCTATGGTTTTTGTGGTGGGTAAGTGGCCAAGGACAACCACCCATAAACACCATCATCGGGAAGCAGGCGTGGAGCTCACACCCGGAACAATGTCACTCTTTTTCTTGCATGAGGAAGGAGCAACTGGAGAGTCTACCATCTCACTTCTGCGCACTTCAGAGATTTGGAGCTCAAGTCAGTCAAGCAGGGGAAAATGTCTTTTCCAGTCTCAGCACCACAGGAAAGGTACTTGACCACTGGGGAGTGGGCTGTGGTGGATTGCCACCATCTCCCCCTGCCAGATGACAGTTATTCAGGGTTTGGTATGGTGAGAGCACCCGGTCCTTGTGTGTTTGTCAAACCACCAGGAGCAATTTTCTTTGGGAATATAAACACTGCCAAGTGATACAGAGGACAGCGAAACTTTCTGCTGAGCGAATTACCTTTGGTTTCCCTGCAAACCTCAGGTATTTTCTGCTCTGTTGGTGGTTACAGGCAAGGCATGAAAATGCAATGATGGTAAAAAAGAATGGGGAAAAAAAGAGAGAAGAGGGAAAAAGGAGAAAGGCGAGGGTGTTGCACAGTAAAAGGTGAACTTTAGAAGAGAGGACATATAATTTAAGGTATAAGGCTGGAATCCCCATTGATCTAATGACTCTCACAAGCTGCTTTCTTACCATGTGTTAAATCACCAGATTCCTTCCCCAGCACACCTTGTAACACACAGGCAGCCGGTTTTCATCCTGAATGATACACTTGCAGTGTCTCCAGTAGGCCTCATTAGCAGGGAGCTGCTAGCATGTGCAGATGTGTTGGATCCAACTTGTATTTCACAGGCATGTTTTTAATGCCCTTTCTATGACTGCAGCTGCAATTTTGAAAGATTATACCAACTCCAAGTGACTGCAACTTCCTGCCTGCCCCAAGGAAGAGGACAGCAGTCACAGGTCAGCCAGGACATGGGGGATTTCTGCTTTTGTGTGTTAATAAGAAGGCAGTATCTGAAGTGCCACTTTTGTAAAGAACCCTGTGTCCAGTTTTCCTCCAGCCCTGACGCAGAACTGATCAATACTAAATCTAATTAACAGTGATGGCCCCTGTGAAGCTTGCAAATGTTATGTCAACATACCTTAATAGCTTTGGCTTCCTGAGTAGCCTTATTAGCTGCAACCTTCTCTGCTTCTGCTATTCTTTTAACTACTTCCACCTATGGAGCCTCTTCTCTAACAATAGTGGTCAATTCTTCTATCCTTCTTGCTCTCTTTGGCCAGTGGTGGCTTCTGTGCTGTCTGTTCCTGTCATGTGAGAGCTCTCTGACAAGGACATGGAAGAAAAGAAGAAGAGGGAAGAAAACAAAATTAATTCCCCCGCCTATTCTCCCCCTCCCTGCAACTGATGAACCAAAGAAGGAAATAATTGCTACTCTCTTTTAATAACACCACGTTTACAGAAATTTCCATAAAGATGATTCAGAAAGAAATGCATGGATTTCTTCTCTGTGGGGTGTCAAAAACGGTTTGCATTGTTCTGTAATGTAATGTTATTAGTGCTCCATCTAATTTATATTTGCATTTCCCTGTCTCCAGGGCAAATTTTTACAACTCACTTGCAAAGTACTAAATGAAGAAGTGCTGCAGTGCTAAAGAACAATTTCTAGCAAGCTTTCAAGCCATTCATTAATTGCCAAGGGGCCAAACCTGAAAGGTGTTGAAGGACTCCAAAGAAACAGAGTTTTCTCCATCCTAGTGTGGAGCACAGAGCACACAGCACTGCAGAAGTGGTTGATCACTACAGTTGTAACTTCGGAAGTGGAAGTGTATGGGCTCTGTGTCTGTAGCCTGTATTTGCTAGTAATGGAAAGGGCTGTTTCCCTACTTACCATTGGGAAAGAAGTTGGAAGTAGAACAGAGGCAGATGAATGATGAGTGAGAATCATCATCTTTCTAAGGTGTCTCATTGCCAGGGCATGTGTCACAACCACGTGTACGGCAGGGTAGTTTAGGCAAACAAGCTTTCATTAACGGAATACTTACAAACTCTAGATTGTACAAATACTAATTGTAGCAGAGTTTCTCCTGCCAGTTACTGGGTAGGCACAGGGCACAGGGTGTCTATCCCAATGGAACAATACAGGTGAAGATAGGAAATAATGTTACTAATGATTTATTCTGAAGAAGCTGTAAACTCTCCTTTATGTGCACTGGGAAACTGATGCAAAGAGATGTAAATGACTTGCTTAAAACTCAGATGAGAAGTGAGTGGCAGTGGGGACGAGGACATGAATCCCATGAGTCTTGGTCACATTCTTCACACTCAAATAATTTTTCATTTTTCAGATATCATCTGTATAAAAAGTATTGATATCTGTACGTAAAAAACCTTCGATAAATTAAAGTGGATTCTTAATTCTGAGAAGGAGTTATGGTATTTCAAGAATTTGTCCAGCTCCTCAGGTCGAGCTAATTTGGGTATAGCAACACAAGCTGCAGACATGCCTGAATAGTCACCAAGGGACAATGGTTACTTTCTTCCAGCAACGAGCTCAGGTTTCACAGCCCATGAAAGAAAAAAAATGTACTAAAAATCACCAGGGCTGGGACAGAAAGAATCATAATGTGATCTTTCTGTTGTAAATACCTGATCAAAAGGCAAGAAAAGAAGAAAGCAGCAGCTTCCTAACCTTTGTGGGCAGCAGAAAATCATTATGATTTCTGTGCCTGTGATGCCAAGGTGGCTGCTTTGCTTTCTAACAAGAGAGTATTATAGTCCAATTAAAACAGGATAAGCTTATTCCACCTGTTCTTTAACATCAATAACTCAAGACTGCAGTTTATTGCAAATTCCATCCACATAATGCAGGAAGCTGTGCCTTCCTAAACATCAGGTATTAATTTGGGCAAAACCTTTGTGGATGTACCTCAGATTTTGTTTCATTAAGATGACTCTGCATGCTTCACTGGATGCTAACCTCTCAGATATATTTGCAAAGCAGAAAAGTTTAATATTTCAAGAATTAATTGTCTTACTTAGCAACTCAAGCTTTATGTTCCAATGTTTTAAGAAAGCTCTTAATTAATTTAAGGTAAGGAGTCAGAATCACATACTTTTTTTCTTAATAGGGATTCAAAGAATCCGTCCACCTGTTCAAAACAGAGGATGAGCCAAAATTTCATGTTGGAGTAACAATTATGTCCATCAAAGAAACAAAGTTTCCTTCACTCCCTGTTTTATTTGGCCCATCCTTCCTCTTCTGGGGTGAAGCTGTAATATGCAGAACCAGTCTCCAGCAAATCCAGGAAACCCAAATCTCAGAAAATCCAGCAAGTATCATTTGCAAAAATTATACCAAGTTAAAAACCACAATAAGAACGGAAACTAATTTCCACTTCAGCGGCTTGAAGTTTAAGTCAGAGGTGAAGCAATGCAGACACTTGTGTTTATAAATATTATTGAGTTCTAACACATAATGAATGTTGTATTTTAAAGTTGAGATAAATACTGGTCAAGAGAATGTCCTCTTATGTAACTGTTTGGACTCCAAAAATAATGAGTGTAGCTTTCACAATGGAAGAGACTATCCATCTTAAGTCTGGCCTCTCACTTTGTTCGCTCCTCCATAGATCCATCTCTCTCTGTTCCTCTGTTTTTTGTAGTCAGCAAGCAATTTTCTCTTTGGCCGGAGGATTTCTGCATGGTGGTGATAAACATCATGCCACTCACAAACCCGAGATTCTTCATAAGGAAGAAAAACCTTATATAGCATCCTCATAAATGGTGTTTCTATATATTGGGATCGTAAGGGCAATGGTACTGGTTGGAGACTCTAAATAGCCTATAACATTTAGGACCAAGTCCATGTGATAAGAATTTAATAACTGGGCCATGTTTTCAAGAGGAGGACCAGAAAATCACAGTAAAACATGGAAACTGACCTTCAGCTCAACACTTACAGTTTCTACAAGCTGGGTACCTGCAGGCTTTGAATATGACTTTCAGTAGACCCAAAGTCTGGCTCTGTGTGAAGGGTGCCTAAATGAATCCCTGACAATCTTGAACACGGACAAGACAAAGGATCATGTGCTCTTTTTCTGATTCACCGCCCTGACTGAGTGTATGTGCTCCCATGTTCTTTGAGGGCTTTCTTTTCTCAAATACTTGCTGCAGGTACAGTCCTGCAGTTCTGCCTCAGAGAAGACTTTCACCGAGGTCTATGGATTTTGCTAAGCTAATTAAACAGACACCACACAAAGAATTTTTGCTGGTTGAGTCATGTGCAGAGATTTCCATGCTCTTCCTCTATCTCAGTGTGATATCTGATGGCTTAGTTTGGACCAGAATAGTGGTAACTTGACCTAATGCTGCACTTGGAGGGAGAAAAATCCACTGATGTGATGGTTTCAGCTGCATAGGAACAAACTACTGATGTCTGGCAGTGCCCTCACAGCCACTGCTTCGGTGGCTGACCAGGGCCATGGACGTCTGTGACACAGATCAGATCAGTACTTGCTACAGGCATTCTGCCTTAAAAGTGCCCAAATTTTCACACAGGTTAGAAAGGGTGAGCAAACATTTGCAAATGAACCCCCTACAGATCCTAGTCTAGACAAAGCCAGTGAATGGGTGTTTAAGTTGGATTTGGAGGATTTGGCAACCAGCCAAGCCACTTCCGTATTTCTAGCAAATTGTTAAAAATAGGATAAGGTTCAGAAGGCTCAGATCTGCCCTTCAAAAAATCCATATAATTGAGGAGTTTCTCTCACTGACACGTTTCTATTTCTGTTGTCAAAAGGAAAGAAAAACTAATAATGTTGGGGTTTAATAACAGAATATCCCTGACATACAGAAGGCCTTTAGATTTTGATTGGGAGATTACAAGGTAGGCTGCTGTTACCTGTGCGTAGTAAATGGTGCACAGTGAAATCATAACTGAGGGCTGAGGTGCAGGTCAGACATACCACAAATAAAAAAATATAAGAGAGGGAGAGAGCTATAATATCTTTCATTTCTCTTTCACCCTGCAGGGATTTAGGAACAGTAATAAGTAAATAGGTTTACAGCTGTCCACTGCTGAGGGGTTTTTGATCACCAATATGACTGTATTTTACAGAAATGATAAGTTTAGGACCAGGGTTTTTTAGTGATCAGAACTGGTCCAAATTTCAGCCTTAGCAACTTGACAGAAGTTCACAATTACTGTCTAAAACACCAAAAAGAATGAAAGTGATAAAATACCCATTACAGGATCTGATTTGCTGCCTGGAATCCTTATTGTTGGTGGCAGTCAAAAACAAACAAAAAAAGTACCTATCTTAACATGGCAGCTTGGTGCTATAAATAAGCATTCCCTGTGAGACTTTGAAAGATATGCATTCAGTTTACTGAAAAAAACCCTGCATTTTTCTTTCTGTCACCAGAGTAGAGGCAATATAGCTACACATGAACATACTGCATTCTGTCTCAAACACTTCCCTGGAGAATTTTCAGTTAAGCTTTTATTTTACAATTTTTATAGTCAGCAATGATACTTAAAGCACAGAAATAACACAGTTTAACTTGAAGTTATCTGGCTGAATCTCCACTCTTGATCAAAGAATCTTGAATTGACTTTAAAAATGAGTGAATTCATACGGATTTTATGGTGCAGAAATATGTAGGGAGTGTTTGGATGTAATTTTTATAAGGACATTTCTTATAGTAACTGAAGCTCCTATAAATTGAATTATGGAATATGAAAGTCCTTAAGGTTTATGGCAGAGTTTGTGACTGCTGAAATGAAGACAAAGAACTTGAGATAACAGGTGTGTCAGCAGCACAGAGGCTAAGTATGATGCATTTTGTTGTAAAATTAAAATGTGGTATTTTCTGCAACTATTTGAATTCTGTTGTAGGTGAGTAAATACTGGTTTTCTATTAATTCATACTGAAATAGGTACTTTACATCTTTGATGTTGAATAGACTATATTGAACTATAAAATTTTAGTGCTGTTATTTCTTTTGCCACTAATACTTTTAGAATTTCATAGCTATTACACTGCCATGCTCCTTGCACTTCAAAATATATTCTGTGCACTGATCCCACAGAATCTATTTATGCATTTCACTCTCCTCTGAGTTTGTTCACTAGAGCAGTGATTACTTGAAGAAGCAGAGCTTGCCTTTTCAGGTCCTAAAACATGCTACTCTAATTAGGTTCTTTGAAGTCACTACATCCTGTAAATAATTCAAACATATCTGATTCATGCAAACACATCCAAATGACCTGTAAATGTTATTTCATATAAAACAGATCTAGGGATACCAATTCCTAGATTTCCTCCTCTTGTGAAGCACTGGGGATGCAATAGGGACTGCTGCTGCATTGGGATGTTTCAGGGCCAAGAAGTTCCCTGTGTCCTAGCCTTCTCCATGCCAGCATCAGGCAGGGTCCAGCTTCTTTTTCAGCATCAAGAAAGCAACTCAATATTCACAGAATCACAGAATGACAGAGTCACAGAATATGCTGATTTGGAAGTGACCACAAGAATAATCAAGTCCTGGCTCCTGGCCCGGCACAGGACCATCCCCAAGAGTCACACCATGTGCCTGAGACAATTTTCCAAACACTTCTTGAACTCTGTCAGGCTTGGTGCTGTGACCACTTCCCTGGGGAGCCTGTTCCAGTGCTCAACTACCCTCTGGGTGAAGAACCTTATTCTAAACCTCCAACCTAAACCTTCCCTGGCACAACTTCAGGCCATTCCCTCGGGTGCTGTCACTGATTACCAGAGAGAAGAGATCAGTGTCTGCCTCTCCACTTCCCTTTGTGAGGAAGTTGCAGATTGCAATGAAGTCTCCCTCAATCTTCTCATCTCCAGGCTGAACAAGCTAAGTGACCTCAGCCACTCCTCATACAACTTCTCCTCAAGGCCCTTCACCATCTTTGTTGCCCTTCTTTGGACTTCTTGGCCCTTCTTCTAATAGTTTAATGTCTGTGTTATATTGTGACACCCAAAACTACCCCCAGTGAGGTGACCCCAGCTCAGAGCAGAGCAGGACAATCCCCTCCCTTGTCCAGCTGGTCATGCTGGGCCTGATGCACCCCAGGATATGGTTGACCCTCCTGGCTGCCAGGGCACTGCTGACTCATGTTCAACTTGCCATCCACCAGCACCCCAGGTACCTTCCCAAAGTCCTGGTCTCCAGCATCTCATTCCCCAGTCTATCCGTACATCCAGGGTGGACCTGCCCCAGGTGCAGAATCCAGCACTTTCCCTTGTTGAGCTTCCTATGGTTGGTGACTTTTCATCTCTCTGATTTGTGGAGGCCTCTTTGCAAGGCCTCCCTACCTTCAAGGGAGTCAACTGTTCTTCCCAGTTTTGTATTATCTGCAAACTTGCTTAGTATCCCTCCCAGTCATTTATTAGTATGGTTCAAACAATCTTTTGCTTTTAATGCAAAATTCATACCTGTATCTAACCATTGCTGAAAGGAAAAGGATGCATTTGTCAAGCAAGATGCTTACCTGAGGCTTTGCAAAAGGCTTTGAGGTCTGTGGTGGATAAGGAGAGGAACAAACTTTGGGTGCTTGGAGAGGTGAGGTCAAGGCAAGTGTCAGCTGAATTATAAATATGATGATTGATATTGCATTTAGTTACCACAGGAAGAGATATTTACTTTTGAAATAAAATTGGAGAGATATTTAATGTTGGTGAATACAGTACCTTTGAAAGACATTGCAACAGAAACTGAATTCCCCCAACCCCCCAAAAATATATTAAGGTACCAGTCAAATACAGCAAAGGTAGCAGCCAGACCAACCCAGAAGTGTGCTGCCTGCTGACCCTCGAGCAACTTCAAAGCCATAAAAGTTGCTCACTTCTATGGCCCACCTAATCTTGGATTTGTTTATTTAAAAGGTGTTACTGAAGGTTACAGTAGTGTTTTGTTGTTGTTGGGCCTCCCCCCCGCTTTGTTTTTTCCCTGCAAGCCAATTCCTGCACTGGTATGAAGCAAGCAATCCCATTTCTCACATAGCACTAAAATATTCACAGAAAAATAATCTGCTGTTAACATCAACTTAGGCTACAGCTGAACACCCAAACATGAATGCCACCTACTTGTCTTTTGTGTTAAGGGGATCATTCATGTGCTTCCACCTATACATTTTTAACTGTCTCAGTGGATCAGTTCCACTGAAATGGAAGATCTTAGAGGTCTACCTTAAAGATCTTGATTCAAATATGCCTTTTCTACTTTCTGCTTTAATGTTAAAAAGCAGCTCCTTGAGAAAGCAAGAAGGTCCAAGCAAATGTCTTCTAGATATTATGAGTGTAGAAAACTATAAAAAAAATATAGTGAAGCAGAAGTTACAAAAATTCTGATACATTTTTCATAATGAAAACAGAAATATGATCGTTTAAGATACCTTATGAAAATGTTTTAAAAATTGAACAGAATACTTGCATTAAAATCACAACTTGATTTTTAATTCCATTGACACATTTTCAGCACTTAGACATTTCTAAGCCTTTACCTCAGAAATATTTTGTGGTCATGTCTTCTGAAACCAGGCTTACCCACTGCAGAGCTGGTGCTGATACCTTTTAAATGGTAGGGCTCTCAAGAGTAGTAGGTGTGTGAACATGAGAGGATATGATTTACATAATCAAAGTTTAAGGGACTATAATTGCACAAAACAACAGTAGAGTTTTTCATTAGTAAAATAATCCTAACGACAAAAAATATTTAGTGGTTAGATTCTGGAAAAGAGATAAAATGTTTGCATCCTATAAGGACCCTTCTGACTTTCTTCTGTGACCTCTTTTCAAACTCTAGCCAAGCTGCCATGTGACCATCTCTATGAGCTTGAGGACAAAAAAGTGCCCTATAAGACCTACCTACCACACAAATGCAAAAGAGCGCTCAAATGCATTTATTGAACTTGTTTTTACAACTCAAAGCCAATCTACTTTGTTCAGCTTCCCTGTGAAAAGGCCAGCTGAAGCACACAGCTATTCCTACAAAAAATTCCTACTATTTGCCTCATCAACAAAATCGCAGGACAAGACAGGATTTTTTGACCTTCCAATTATAGCCTAAAAACCTCCTTTCACTCAGTCCAAACTGCATGCACAGGCTCACATCTGTGACCTTGGGAATAGCTGGGGACTTTGCCACTGTGTGTATGCTTTCACTTCTGTGTTCTGGATGCTGCTATGTGCACCAGTCATGCTCACCACAAGGAGGGGATAAGAAAGATTTTACAAAGGGTTATGAAGTTATTGTGGGGTTGGATCCCATAATCTTGAAGATAAGAGCTCTCCCTGCTCCACTACCAGAAAGACACTGGTTGGCAGAATTAGTAAAGTAATCCACAGAAGGAAAGGTTGCAGTAGAACTAAGCAGGCTAAATGTAACATCTTAGAAACTCTGAAGTTGTCTGTTTAAAATCAATTATGTTTAAGTAGTTGGTGAAATATAAATTATTTTAAGATGAAGTTGACCTATAAATGCAGTATATCACTTCGCCATTTTCTCTTAAACAAATAAAAAAACAAGTACATAATGTTGTAAAATAGTGGGAATTTAGAGTCTGATAAATAATTAAAAACAGCTAAACAGATAATGAAAAGCAATACATGGATGAGCTACATTTCAAAAGGTGAAACAAAGCCATACTGCATTTCTCACAATTAGTTTTGCTGTCACACTCATCCTGTGCAGGACTTTGGAAATGTGCTGTAACAGTGAACTTTCCAAGTTTGTATTCTATAAAAGGCTATCTCATTACGCAGCCAATTAAAACGATTTGTTTGTTCATGATGGAATCTAATGCAGAGATTTGTTTTCTTCCAATAGATACCTTCTGCTAAGAAGCCAATTTGGCACAACTTTATAATTGTGCTAGTTCCGCTGGGAGCTACAAAGAAGTTTGTGAAGATGATAATTCTTTAGTGCAAACGAACGAACAATAAAGATGAGCCACTTATGAAATTTTCCACTGTGAAAATTAAGAAACATTGTAGCATCCAGAGAAAATGTAGGAGATTAAAAACCATAGGACTGTATTATATTACAATCTTTATTGTATTACTTATGTTATAATATTTATGATATTATTATATTAGCATATATATTATATTATCAGCTTTATTGTTGATACATCAATGAAGTCTTTGTCTTGAGGATTTTAAGACCAACAAATCAATATCACAAAACCTTGTTCTTTCCCAAGGAAGATGTGAAAGATGTAAAAGTTGTAATAGTGACAAAGTTTTGGGCTCTGTTTCCCAACTAAACACATTAACCATCAAAGGCAACCTGGGCATAAAATTCAGTAAATTATATGAACACATTTTAAAATTGCAAAAATAAACCTATAGAGCCTTATAGCCTTTACTTGTAATGAATGCAAATAGAAATTTGCTGTGAGGCACTCAGAGCAATATACACCCCACACAGTGTAGGCTGTTCATCAAAACTGCAGTGTGCACAAACCCACAGATTAAAGCACAAGGCATAGAGGAAACAGGAGGAAAGAGACTGCAGTTTTCAAAAAATTAACCTGAAACTGAACTGGGCACAATTTCTCAGGAAAAAATGAGGGTTTCTGTAGCTCAGTGTAGTTGATTTTGGCATAGAAGCTTAACCGGTATCCTTGCTGACATAGAAGCATTCATGAAACACTCAGGTATTTTTTTGGCTCCAAAGCTTGTTTTCCATTTTTTAATTTTTGGGGAAAAAAACAGTAGAAGGAAGACCATCAGTATGATGGTATGACCTGATCTCCCAAAGCTGGTGGAGAGATGGATAGTCCTTGTTGCAGATCACTTAATCCCAGAGAAAATGCTGAGAAAGCCTGACATGAAGGATTTATAATCCTTCTGGGCACGGGTGACTCTGTGGCAGTGGCAGCAAACTACCTTATGGATGATTCCCACGCTATTATCAAAGTGATGAAAAAAGACAGGTGCTGTTGGCAGTGATGGGGAGAAGATAGGACTTCTGATTGTCCTGACAAGTTGCATTTATGGGTGACCAGAATCGCACACTCCTCTCTCCAGGACAGTTAGTATGTCAGGAGAGCTAAAAAAACAAATACTAGTACTGAAATACTAGTACTGGAAAAAGAAATACTAGTACTGTAAGTACTCCCTTACTGTAAGTACTCCCCTTCCTCCTTATCCCTGGGAATCCAGGCCAAAAATGAGGAAAGTGAGGGAGGTCTCTGATGGCTCTGGGAAAGAGCTGCTGCACACTTAGAAGCTAAGGAGAACTCCAAGGGTGAGACACAGGTTTCATCACAAGTGATTCAGTGGCCCAGACCTGAGGGCTTTGTCCGCACCACAGTATTAATCATGTGATTAATACTATGGTATTAATGTGAGAATCATGTTTCCTTTTCTTGAAGGCAAAGGTTTTGTTTATGGCATTAGAAGATTAAAATTAGAAACTAAAATGTGGCATATGCCCATATACATCCAAAGATAGGAATTTTCCTCATGGTATTTAAATTGCCTCAAGCAGACCTCCTTTTATGGCCACAGCTCTGTGGAACTAGCATTTCCCTTACTTTGTTACTTATCACCTTTCCAGTCAGTGCAAAGTAGCAGTCAAATACCACAAACCCAAAAGCATGTAACACTGCATGTTGGCTCAGTACCTCTTGAGGTGCAGAAGAAAAGATGGTTTCTTAGAGTATTTGAACTATTTTCCTTTGGACAATAAATGCCAGTTTGATGCATCATTATTATACTTATTGTGGATAAAATCAGAATTTAAACTAGTAAAATATATGGCAGAAGCTGATGATATAATAAAATGAAGTTTTAGAGCTGATGAATAGTTTATACTGTGGATGCTCCAACAAGATAAAGAATGGAGTTAATGCTGAAAAAAATGAGCTGGATATATCTCATTAAAGGCTTACTGCTGTATTTGCATTTATGTTTAATACTCAAATCCTGAAGCACTGCAAATGAGCTGTAACTATGCAGTCTTTAAAAAATAAATAAAGATTAAATAAATGCAGATGCTATGTAAATAGTCAAGCAACAGCAAGCTACTGGGCAGCCCTTAATGAGTGCTGGGAAGTTACACAGGTGATCATGAAAGACCTTTCCAGTAAGACTAAATGCCACAGTGATGTGTAAGTTCCTTCTGCTTCTTTCCTTGAATTTGTCATACAGGCTATATGAGGTAATCTGAAGTTATGCTTTGTTAGTTGGGGGAAGTTGATATATCTGTAGGTGGGGAAATATATGCAGCATCTCAGTCATGTACAAGAGAGACAAATAGCATAATTGCACAGTGCCTGAATTATTGTAAAGGAAAGAAACAACCTTTTCTGTTATTTCTAGTTCTTCTTCATTATCAAGTAACATATGAGTATCTCCTGCATTCATGATCATAATCAGAACTCTAAAAATGACTTATCCTAGATCAGATGAGACATTTACACCACAGATTACAAAAGCATTTTAAAAATCTTTCTTCCACTATCTGTTTATTTCCCTTCCCCACACGTTCTTATTGGTTGTTCATTATGAAAGAGATTTATGGTTTGAAACTCCATCTTATTTATCCCCTTCCTTTTAATGAGCAACTATAAAATAAGTATCATTTTCCTAATGTGCATCTTGAGTGTCAGAAATAGGCAATTTAAATGTGAAGCTTCAAAGCGCTATTAATGCTGCAATTTAGTGACAAAATATCTCAGTTTTCAGTGCATCTCGCTACTCTTTCTTCATTTCAGTGATTTATTTTATTATTTCTCTGACTGTAATAGTTAGTGCCCCAAGTAGCCAGTTTATTTTTGTATTTCTCCACACATTAATACCCTTTGGTAGTGGCTGGCTCTACCTTTGTTTGACAATCAGCCAAGAGGAATGCAACATAAGCCCCACATTGTGACAGGCCCTTCGTGACACCTTTTTGAGATTGTCTCTCCATTCACTGACTGTGTATGACTCCTGAATACTAACTTGGAAAAGCTCAGCCTGCCATAAAGGGCTCCAGTCTCGCCAGAGAGCGCCAACCACTGCTTTCTCCCCCGATGACAAGGGGGAAAAGCTGTCACAATGACTAGCATGAAAACCTAAGTAATGATAGAGATTAGAGGGTTTCTTGATGATTAGCTCAGCTTCATCTGTTCCGAAGCCTTTAGAGAGGATGAACTCAGTCTCAAGGAAAGCACTGTTGCTCAGTGAGTTTAGCAGTCTCTTCTCTCAAACATGCTACAAACACGAGTAAGTTCTTAACACTCTGTGTGTGGCAGGCACAGTTTCAGGGTACTGAATTTTATGCCTGCCTGCATGAGGCATAATGTAAATTATCCAGCATCCTGCTGCTATCTGAAGATATTGAAAGGTTGTTTCCAATTTTAATGTGCATTCAAAATCCAGTGACTGTACCACCATGTCTGCATTAGACATACACTTGTGCTGAAAATGTTTTCAGACAGGTTCATACAAACAGGATTTTCGTGAAAACATTTTGTGGTGCTCTAAAAGCTGCAACAGAACAAATTGTGCTAGTCAAAGTCCTTCCACAGTCTTCTCCTCCCAGACTTCAAATTTTATAAAACAGCATAGGTACCCTCATCATACACAAACTGTGCGTGATGCAGGGATGGCTTAGCAACAGTACTGCCATTTGGGGCTGAGGAAATAAACCCCGGAGTTGTGAGGTATCTGTCCTAATGTTGTATGGCAGATCTATTATAAAATTTCTTGCTCTGTGCCCTAACCAAATATTGCTAATTGGCTGACAAAAGTGCATTCTGGTGATGGTGTCTCCAGAGAATTAAATCAAGTTAACAGCAACATTTGTTACTGGAAAAAGAATATTTTGCCACAAATTTGGTCCTGAATTTGACCCTTGTGTCCCTGCAGTTAGCAAGCCTGCTTTTGTTGAGATTTTGTCCTGTAGTTGAAATGTTGGCAGAAATGCAGGACTCCAGTTCTGGGGGATAAGTACAGGGAAAGAATAGCCTCCTTCTCTGCCTAAGTATTTAAAAAGCCTGGAGGGTTATTTCTAGAAGAGGATAACAATGTTAACTAATGACATAAAAAAAATTACCTTATTGGGAAACTGAACGATGTATTGTGATCAATAGCGCATTTTGATACCACAAGAGCAAATTTCCTTACAACTTAGTGGAAAGATAATGTCCCACTGATGTAGCAGAGGATGTGATGGGTACATGTTTTATGGATGGTGAGGGAGGTCATTGCTGAAGTAAGTTACCTCAAGGGAAAATCAATGCTCTTGCACCCAGGAAAAACATGTGCCAATATATTTGTAAAATCTACCCAGGTTTGTCATTTTTATTTCTACTTAGATGTATCTTTGTACAGTATTTACCATTGGAAAACACACACTTTTTTTTTTTTTTAATCCCAAACTGCATTTCTTCCATGAGAATGAAGCTTGTCACTTTAGCAAGACCATCCCCAAAGCCAAACCACTCTGAGGTCCAGTGGAGTCTGCCTGGATAGGAAGATCGTTAGTGTAGCTCCTAGACTATGGATTCATCAATGCCATGAAATGAGCCTTATGTAAATGTTTCAAAACTTCAAGATCCTGTGCAAAATTTGGAACACTCAGGAGCTGAAACACACTTGCCCTTTGTTCACCTTTTGAATTTTAGAAGAAATGCCTGAAATTCTGCCATTATGACTCTAGTTTGTACCCACCTGCTCATCAGTCTCACACCAGGTTTTATGGTGAGAGAACTGAAGTTTGCATAGAGCCTGAAACAACAGCATGAAAAACATACATTCTCCACCTGCAATAAAATAAAACAATACTGAAATTTTTGAAGAGAAGTATGAAATGTCACTTCACTGAATGAGTTCACCTGAAAGAACAGATCAACCAGAAAATTGTTCTCTACATGCACCTGAATGCTCTTTGATTGCCACAGTCAGTCACAGACCATCACATTAGTCTTTGAAAGGAGGAACTGCAGACTGACTGTGGAGACTTGAGGACATTAAGCCAGCAGGGCTTGTAGATGCTCTGAAAGTTTCTCTCCTTCCTCATACAGTGATTCACTGCTGAGCATTTTGCAGTTTAGCTGACCACAGAGAAGGCTGTCAACTATTTTTCCAAGTGCCAATCATTACACTTTTGTGGAGAATAAAAGCAGGACTTAATACGAACAAGCCTTAGAACAAGAAGATGAAGCTGGGCCATCTGAGAGCACCATTTCAGGCACAAATACGAGATCCATGAACATAGGCTGCCCAGTTCTTCAGGCTGGTCCTTCTACACAGCAGGATTATCTTTTTGCTTCTCATGTGAAATAGTAATTCATCTTTTACTCATTTTAATTATAGGATAAATTGGTAATTTTCTTATTCTGACATTTTAATTTTCTTTGAAGAGACAAATTTGTTAAAGAAAAAGCTACACAAATCATCCTTTTGTAGCAGTGTCCCTGAAGAAGGGAGTAATCTTCTTCCCTTTGGGTGAAGTTTGCACGATGTTCTGAGAAGAGAAAGATCTGAATAATTCAGGCTATTGTATTCAAAAGTCACATGGACTGTACAAAAAACATTTCATATTTTTGCCAGATTTTCACCATATTATTCCGTAGAAAAGGAAAATCTAGAAATAAATGTGGAATGATGTAGTTCAGGTTTATTAAGTCTACTTGACCCTTATGTCATATACTGACATTTTAATTTTACTGGCTGACATTTAATAAATCCTTAGCAGTCCTGAAAAAATTAATGATTAAAAAAGAAAAAAGAAATCTCTCTGTGGAATTGACTAAAATATATGCAAATAAAATAAAATCATTAACAGCATCTTTTGTTTTATCATATAAAGTTTTGCACTATCATGATTTTTAATTGCATATTCAGCATGTATTTATCCACAGTCTTCTGATAACAGTTTGCCCTATTTATTTAAATAGTGGTTGTTTCTGTAAAGAGGCAATAGTAAGGAGAGACCACTATGATAATAATAATTTATGTTATTCCTAGCATGTATCAGACTTTTCCCTCCTTCACGCTACTGACCTGGAGAGCATCTGTTACAGGAATGAAAGTACTACGCTGCCTTTGCATATTTCCTACAATAGGATCATGTCCCTCCCAGCTATTTGCAAGAAGTCCTATAGGAACAATTATGAAATACTCTCATTCATTTGGCACAATGGCATATGGAAATTTCCTGCAACACTAATTACTATGGTTGCAATCTTTAGCCAAAAATGTCAGTGTCTAGGATTTAATTAGGTGGCAGCAGGATTTTAAAACTGACCTTCTAGTTTAGTTAATTAATTTGCCAGTTCTTTTCTTTTTTCTTTTTTTCCTTTCTTTTTTTTCCCCAGAGAATCCTGTCACATTAATTTTTAAGAGATTTTAATTAAAAAGAAATCACTACTTCCAATGCTAGCAGAATATCTAAAAGCAGTTGTAAAGACAATGTTAGCAAACAAAGCAAAGAGATCAAGTCCTTATTGCTGCACTGTGCCCCTCTAGCCATTGCCCACGAGTGCTAAGATTGCCACCCAAGTATTGGTGAGATGCAGTTTGCCAAGTATAGAAGTATAATGAAGTTCTTCCCCAATTAACTATTCTTCCCTGTGCTTGCATCAGCACTCTTTGCAGATAGTGATTTCTTTACAGGAATCTTTTACAGTATTAATTAGAGGTCTGTTTGAATCAAAATACAGAAACCAACACACTGAAAGTCTCAGAAAGATTGAACTGTTCCAATATCTCCAATGAGTGTCTGAGGCCTGTTTCTCGTTTGAACCAGAAATCTTGATATAAATTCAGTTTCAGAGTTAAAAAGACAGAACTGCAAGAAGGATTTTCTTTTGTTCAGTTTTATCTTGACATGAGCCAAAATATGCCTTTTATTCTATCCTCTTTCTTTGTGACAGTTACTCTGCTGAGAAGTTACACATTACTCTTTCCTGTGGAGAAAATTAAAAACAAGCTATCTAGCAGTCCCAGCTCTGCAGCACATTCCAGCTACTGAACTGTGTCATACTGTTTTAAAAGAAGAACTATAGTGCATCTCCTGAAATGGAAGCAGCTGTGGCTTTTTAGGTGCAGAGGAATCAATAAAAGGATGAAAAAGTACATGGACATGCCTGAGACTGCTCTTGACACACGCACCCGGACACAATTACGAGCTATAGTGCATTATAATGGTAGGGGTTTTACAGCTAGGATTTAATCACCAGGAGCATGGATGTTGCCAGCTAACCCATGCAAATGAACCTTGTGCTTGTGCAAAGTGAAAAACTTCGACATTCACTTGCTTCTAAAAACCAGAGTGTATTACATTGGGTGAAACACTTTAATACATGTAACTTCCATAATTCCCCTTGATATTTTGTAGTGTCAACATACCTAGGAGGAAAGTAGACTAGGCCTGTAACAAACATTGAGTAGTAAATTGCCTTTTTTCTCCATCAGTGGTGTCACGCTGGAAGGACCATGTGCCCCACTGTCAGCCCCTTCTGTCCTGCTGGCATAGGGACACAGGCCCTTCTGACCCCCCTTGACTGGTTTTATATCCAGCTTCAGCTTTGGTATGTTCTTGTTTCCTTTTCCATAGTTCTATGCTGTCTCTCTGAGATATGTTATTTGGGGCTTTCAGAATACTTTTCTTTCCTCTGAATTCTTTTTTCCCCAGAAAAGAGAAGAAAGCAAGTACATTCATCTGTGTCACTGAGTCTGAGATACTCTGTGGAGATAGTTACCACAACCTGGACATTTTCCCAAGACTGTTTCTGCCATATCTGTTAAACTCCAAAGAAAAATATGAGAAAATCCATGTGATACAAAGCCTACCTACCTGTGGACAGATAAGATTGACTTGGCTTTTCAGTACTCCTTCAAAAGCTTAAGGCTCCCTGCTAAGCCCTAGTGCATGTCTTACCACAATTTTGCTATGTGATTTTGCTAGACGATCTGAGGTATTCTCCTAGTTCACTAGAGTGAGTGAGTATCTTCCAAAAGGCCTGAATAATCCAGTGGTAGATTCCCAAGTAATTTCCCTGTGACTATTACCCAGCATCAAAGTTCAGAATGCAGCTAAAACTACAGTTAAGCTCAAGGAACTGCCTTTTTGCAAAACTGTGGCAACATTTAATTTCTATAGCAATACTTGTGGTGGATTTCAAGTCATAAGTCCACCCTGTTTCTCCCATACCCTGGATGAGACAAAGGACTTAAAGCACAAGTAGAAGAATGTCATCATTGTGATAGACTCATCACCTTGCCAAAAAGTGCCAGTGATACATAATCCCTGAGCTATCACCTGGGATAACTCATCAAGCCACTAGGAAGAGCAATAGCTATATCCATGTTTATCTGCAGTTCAGTCTGCCTGTATCTGTCATCTTTCCATTGCAGAGAAACACTTTCCTTGCAACCACAAAATTTAGAAGCAGAAGAAATGAGATCCCATTCTTTAAAGAAGACCAGTTTGTTGGAGAGATGATGAATAGAGAGAAAAAAGCAGAGATAGAAAAGATGCAAGATTTGAAGGACATGAAAAAAGAAAATATCAGAGAAAATAGATTCAGGGAATATGCCTGTTTAGATATCAGAAAAAAGAAGGATCATAGCTTTGCAACACCTTCTCCACTGTTAATGTTGCTGCTATGAGCAAGTATGTGCACTTACAGCATGGACAACCAACTGTACTCTGTACAACAAAAGAAGTGTGACCAGCAGGTCAAGGGAGGGGATTTGCCCCTCTCCTCCCCTCTTGCAAAATTCCCCCATGGAGTATTGTGTCCAGCTCTGGATCCCCAGTGCAAGAAAGACATGGGCCTGTTGCAGTGGGTCTAGAGGAGAGCCATGAATATAAGAGGAATGGAATATCTCTCTTGAGTAAAAGGGCTGAGAGTTGGGGTTGTTCAGCCTGGGGAAAAGTAGGTGCTGGGGAGACCTTGTTGCAGCTGTTCAGTACAAAAAGACTGAAAGAGACTTTTTACCAAGGCCCATAGGAACAAGAAATAATGGTTGTAAACTGCAAGCAACCAGATTTAGATTGGTATAAGGAAGAAATTCTTTACTGTGAGGGTGGTCAGGCACTGACACAGGTTCCCCAGAGAAGTTGTGGATGCCGCATCCCTGGAAGTGTTCAAGGCCAGGTTGGATGGGGCTTTGAGCAACCTTATATAGTGGAAAGTTGTCCCTTCCATGGCAGGAGAGTTGGACTAGTTGACCTTTGAAGGTCACTTCCAATCTAAACCATTCTGTAATTCTCTGACCGACCAGTGAGCAAGTCCCATGGAGAGCTGAGGGCCCTCTAGCTTCAATTTGTTTGCTCAACATAACATAGCTAATCCCTGGTGAATTATGAATGCCATGTCAACTCACTTTCCGTACAAATATTATATTGAATATTTGAAACCTCTTGAATATTATGAAACCTCCAAAATGCAGGAACGTCTATCAGGTGTTCCATAGTTTCAAGGAATGTGCTTTTGATGTTGCCCCATTTTCATTCATCAGAAGCAGCTCTCTAGACCTTTACAAACTGCACATGGCTGTTTTCATTTCTCAGCAGTGAGCTTGCCTGAAGACATGAATTCTCTTCAGATATATTTCTTCTGCATGTTGCTGGTCTCTTCCTGCATTATTGCAAGATTCTAAGCTCCACTGCAAGGACTACCAAAAATGAGATGAACTCTCTCTCCTATTTTCACTGGTTTAACTACTGAACATATCCTCTTGACAGAGCCATAGAGGCTTAGTTTAACACTACTGAAAGTGGCTGCATGGTTGCAGTGTTTTTTGACTCTTCATCCTCAGCAGGGGAGGGTATTCATAGCTCACACGTTTAACTGAATATTTCACATGCCGCATCACTAAGTTAAAACCAAGTTATTTCTTTCCCTTTAAAACAGGAACCACAGGGAAGTTATGGCCTTTCAGTTGCATGGTAACTGTTGACCATTTAACTGTTCAAAGCAAGCTCTGAATTACATCAAATATAGATTTTGCTATTATTCTAATATAAATGAATGGGTGACTGTTTCTGTCTCAGAAACCATAGAGCAGACTAGCAGTAATGACTTGTGAAATGAAATTAAGCTTACAGGGAGCTATACTGAACACCTCGTTTCTCCACTACCATTAGCAATTTTGACTTTGTGTTGTACAATGTATGTTCCAAGGGCAGAATTTCATTTACCTGAACATATTTTTGACTCATCAAGTTAAAAATCAAACAAGCAAAAAAAGAAGAGTCAGTGCATCTTTCATAATATTTTTGCAGTTAGAAGCTCCAAGAATTTGAAGATTTGCCTGAAATCATTAGCTGATTTTCTCATTACCTTCACAGTGTGGAAGGAAAGTTCCCTCTGTACCAGCTTTGACTGTCTACAACTTTATCACAAAGGACCCAGTAGAATTCCTGTACCCATAGTTGCATTAATTTTCATGTCCCTTCAATAGCTTGAGGTACTTGTTTTGCTCTCAATAAAATCACTCCTTACCAATCAATAAAAAACCCCAGAGAACATGAATCTTTCAAAATCAATATTATGTACAATAATCACACAAGTATGCTAGTGACAGCCAGAGTGTCAAAGCAAATCCCAGGACCAATGATCTCAAAACCTCCAGAAACTAGCAGAAAATGATGCAGTTTTATTCACTTGTACTTTTGTGTGAGCCAGTGTCAAGGTTAGATGATGAGTGGGTGTATTAACTCCTCAGCCTGTTCCCTCAACTTTCACAAAACAAACTCCACTTAAATGTGAGGATTTTCACTTTGATCAAAAAATTTCTACTGCTGGCTGCCGATTGAAATGGCAGAGTTCAGATGAGGTGGCAAAGAACAAAATGGTGTATGTGAGTGCTAACCTCTCACACTAGCTATTTATGTGGGATGAAGAGGATTCATGAGGCAGCCTTATAGAGGTAAAAATTACAAGGCTAGTTAGAAATGATTGCAACAACAGCAGCTGAAAGCAGCTTGGAAAGTCCACATTTGGCAAGAAACCCCCTTGGGTGAAGGGCTGGGGTTCTTGTCTTCTTCATAATATTTTTCAGTCATATTAGGAAGTCAACTGGTGGGTGCTCTAGGGATGGCACTGCTTCCTAAATAATACATCACTGTAATGTGTTTTTAAGAAGCCTGCAGTCTTCACATATCAAGGAATTAAATAGTTGCCATGTAACTATACAACCTTTTCAAACACAGAGGCTTTTCTGAATCTGAGATATTTGCAAGCTGTAGCTGGATTTTTTAAAGTCTTAGAATTCTGAGTTCCACACTAATATAAGTTTGCTTTCCTGCAGAGAATGTACTAAGAGATTGACAGTAGGAAATTATGAGAAGTAAGGGTGACTGACACAAAAGTATGTGTTTTCACATTTGCCTACAGTGCTCAGCAGTGCTTTTTGAAGTCTAGTCTCAGTTTCTGGTGTTCTTGCTTTCCACTGGATTGGTGTGGAACACTGAAAGACTTTGCACACAACCTTGATCTTCCTTGCTTTTGACCATTGCCTAAGTACAACACAATGTAGGGGACACCCTCAGCAGCCCCATCCTCCATGTGCTGGGGCAGCACAACTTCAGATGGATGCCTAAACTGCATTGCCATTTTATCCCTCTAAGTATGCTCAGATCCAGGAGCATAATAAACATCTTACAAATAACTTCTTCCAGTCGCCAATCCTCTTCCCTCTGCTCCCCACTCACATTTTTTT
>VZRZ01006827.1:970405-1070490 GCA_013398175.1 Climacteris rufus | reverse complement strand
TTTTTTTTTTTTTTGCTTGTGAATACAGATTTCTTCTTGCACTTTACGGAGTCACAAAAACACATGGATTACATTTAGCTATTTCAAAGAGAACATACTACTCAGAAAGTATGCTGAAAAATGCCTTCTGGGGAAGGTGTAAGAAGATTTAATAAACAGCAGCCACAGCTTGGTTATTCATGTATGTTGTTGCCCAAAACTTTAATGGAATTCAAGCAAGGTGAGAAATGGAATAGGAAAAGGTTTAAAAAAAAATAAAAGTACATCTATATTGATGTTTCAAAGCACCACATTAGAGCTAAGGTTTATCTGCACGAAACTGGATACACTGATATCAAACAGCAGCCCTTGCTTATCAGCCAAGAGTTCGCCCAAATCTTGTTTAGAAGTGTGTGCATCTCTTAGGAATCCTTTGTTGATAAAGTGAGCTTGGATGCAGCCTGAATTCCCTGTGTCCTTGGCCTCCAGGGAGAGTTATAAACGTGTGTGAAAGAAAACTTTCCAGAGTTAAAAACATCTGTCCTCTGATAATTTTTCTAGAAAATAAAGCCAGAGAAGCTATAAGCCAGATCAGTCAACAGACTAAATATGGCTGTAAACAAAACAAAAGAGAAAGGGAATCAATTTGAAGAAGTAAGTGATAAAAGGAAATAAAACGTTATCATGAAGACTGTTGTATCTTTTTAACCCATACATGGCTTTCTTTGTTCTTAGGTCTTGCTTCCTACATTACCAACCCCCTGTTTGCATCTTCCCCATTTTTTCTTCTCATTTTATGTTTTACAGGTATTTTTAAGGGCTTTGTCGGCCTTTACAGACAGGAAAGACTGTAGGAGCTACACTAGAGAAGCCAGATATATAAGCCTCTAATCAGTAGGAGGGAAGGTTTTTCTGGAAGACTGCAAATCCAAATAAAACCTAACTTTTGCTCAGTGTTGGCCGTTTGCAGTTGTCTTATAACCTTAGGGCCTTATTCTCCTACTTGTGCTATTTTGTGCAGTAGCTTGCACCATCAAAAAAACCCAAAACAAACAACAACAACAACAACAAAACAACAACAAAAAAACCAAACAGCAAAAAAACCAGTGTTTCTCTCCCTAAAGTGTTGCAACTCTTCTGTGAAAAGTGTCCCTAATAATTTCTTCAGTAGAATTCAGGACCAGAGATTTTTTCCTTATTAAAAGTTCTCAGTTTCATACAACCACAAGTCTTCGGATAGATGTATGTATGTATGTATGTATCCATCTATGTACCTATGTATCTGTGTATCTATGTATCTATCTATCAGTTTGATGCATTTAATTTCTTCTTCAGAACAACAGAAAGAATAAACCTGAGTTAAAGATGCAGCAAGTAAATGCTGAACATGAAAAAATATTAAGGGAGATCAAATCTCTGAGTACAACTGCCTGTCAAAACAATACCAAAGATCTTATTTAGAAAGAAGAAAACACAGAAGCATGCAAAACTTCATTTGGCCCGGTTTGTTTTTCAGCTCACTGTTGCAGTTTACTATCATGTCATCATGTAGAGAGTAACAGGTATGTAGACTGGATAAATAAGATTTGCAATTAAGTCCTCATTGAAAAAAATGCCAAAATTCACCAGAAGGACTATTTACAAAGAATTTCATCATTTTTTTACCAGTTCTAATAAATGAGGTGACAGATGGTCCCAGATCCTATACAAGGTTGCACTGGCTCAGCAGGCTCTGCTTGTTCATGGGTAGCAGCTGAACTCCAGGACTGGGCTGCACCCTGGGAGGTGCCATTTGTTTTAATGGGCAATGCTTCATGTTTGTGTATGTTCATGTGTGTGTGTGTGTTTGTGTCCTCTTTTTTTTTTGTGTGTCACATGCACACAATGGCTTGTAAATGATTCCTCACTAGGTTTCCTTTTTGTACCACTGGCAATGGTTTTGTCCTCCACCAGTTCTTAGGGGAAAAGGCTTGCACAGATTTTCCATAATGACCTTCTTATCTGTGCAGCCAGCAGCAACATTGGCAAAGGTGGAAATTGGGTTTTATAATTAAACTAGTGCTCCCTCTGTTGGCTGGATGTCAGGGTCCGGAAAAAGGAGTTGCACAGCCAGGGATTGCATTGAATGAGGAAGAAAAAAAAAATTAAAAAAAAAGTATGATTCTGATTCTTTGTAAAATATGATTCTTTCTTTCTGAATGTGCATGCCAAAACTCCTTTCCCTCCCTTTACAATAACATCAGTCACAAATAATGTGGAGTTTGAAGTTTACCTGGCAAAGAAGAGAAATAATTCAAACCTTTTGTGTTCTATACAGAATTAAGTTTGAGAACTGAATTTGTTCTATGTCACTTCGGGCTGTGCCCAAATTCAACTCAGGAAGGTTTCAGAGACAAAACTCAGGAACTAGCTGCAGTGCTGTCTTCCAAGTAGCTCCACAACTGCCAAAGAATGTGGTTAAATAATACATACAAAGAAAGCTAAACAGGAAAAAAAATGCACCTCGTTCAATTTGTTTAAGACATGCACATCAAAGCTGCATAGCACTTTGTGAAAATTTGTATACAGTCCACTTTGCTCATGTTTGATGGTTTTCCTGTCTCTGTGGTTTCCCTCCACAGCTGCAGAAAAAGAATGGAGAACTTTTCACCAAGCAACTAAATAACACATCCAGGAACTGATGAAGTATTTTGGGTCCCTGTGTTTATCTCGCTCACATTGATGGAAGGTGAGTCAAAAGAGCGTAATGAAGTTTTGCCCTCTGTATTCTATGATGACACAGTGACAGAGAGCCTCATTATTACCTTGCTCTGTTTACAAGGATGAGACTATACTTCTGAAAAACTGTAATCAACCAGGCTTTCCACAGAATGCTGAATACCTTCACTAAATTACAAATCTTATGTTTCAGAACTAATGCTGTTCTCCATTTCAAGAAAGCTGTATGTTTCAGCTTTATAATTAATTACTTGGTGCTCTGTTGCAAGATAAGTACATTTGGGGTTGTATTATTAGCAAACAACATTACCTTGTATGCAGACGATTGGGTTGTCAAGCACTGCTTGCTGTAGGGGAGAGTGTCTTTGCTTGTTTGGCACAATGGAGTTTAGGATATTTTGAACTTTCTAAACTGCAGGGGAGGCAAGAAAAACTAAATAAAAATGCCAAGGTGTGCATCAACTAAGTTCAGGAATTCCTTTAATCTTACCTCTTTGTAGGACATTGCCACCTGCAGAGGTGTTTCGTGGCAAGGTTCTGGCACCAGCTGCTTTCCAGAGCCTCTGACCTGCCAACAGGGTGTTCTAGCACTTCATTGGATCTTGCTGGACATGAGCTACATTCTCAACCAAATCCATTCTTGAAGCTTGTTCACCTAGCTATCTCACTAAAAGGATGTTCTTCCTCTTTAGAGACTCTTAATTTTTTTCCTTATTCCATATTTTTTTTCTATTTCTCTCCTATTAAAGCTATTTATCATCTCTGTTTCAATCTCAGATTGTTTTATACTTGCTCCCCTTGTAAAAACCATTTACTTTATTTGATGCTGAAACCATTCATGCTGTCAGTCCCTACCCTTCCCCACCGCCTTCTTTGGTGTCAATCTTTCTCTCCATTTCCCATTTCTGTTAGCTCAAATCCTGCTGAAATAATTTCTTGCATTTCAGGTACCACAGGGAAGATCAATACCAATTAGGAGAGAGTATTGTAATAGAGATGTATTAAAATTTTTCATTCTTATAGGCCAATTTTATTCCCACTGAAGGATAAAATAAGGCAACAATTTAGCCACAATTCGTTTTCTCTGAGAAGGGTTATATATCAAGTTGGCTGAGAGCTTAGCAGGGCATGCTGCATTTGCCTACAGTGAAAGTATTATTCCTTCCCACCAAATCTTTTGCTCTTGGTTAATTTGGATATGGAATAGCACATTAAACAGACCTTGGTTATGACCTAAATGTAGGATATAGCTAATACATGGCTTAAAACCCTGAAAGCCATTGAGAAATTATTTTCATGAATGCCTATGAGGGCTTTTTGTTATCTTTATTGGAAAAATCATATAGTACTGTTTTCATTCTTCTGCACAGATGCAGAAGTCCCATTGACTTCCTTGGGGTGCAAATTCTTGACAGAGTTTGGCTCATATTTCTGTCAATATGGTCAGAGAAAGGAAGATAAATAGTTGTTAAGCTTTTAAGCTTGGATATGATTTCAGAAAAGAGTAAAATTCTGCATCAAAATGCTCAGTCAGCTCCTGAGGAAAGGAGCTTGACAGGAAAGACACTTGTCTTGTTTTCGTTAGGGAAGGCATCTGTGGAGATTACATCAAGAAAGGACAGGGAGACCTGTGTGCCTTCTACCACCAGGAGGGGCCATAGCTGCAACCAAGAATATGTCCTCGACTAGTACAACACCCCTGTCTTCCTAAATCAAAACCAAAATTGACTTAATTTTCCTTTCATGTCCTTGCCAAAACTTCAAACCCAATGAATCTGCCTTCTCTCCCACCACAAACTCTCTTTAATGGAGGACATAAAGCACACCATGCTAACCCTCTGCTATTAAGTATGCCTCAGAAAGCAGAACAGAGTCATAGCATAGGATAAGGAGAGGTGATGCTGTTTACTGCAAATGAAAGTGAGGAGCTGGGTTGGGGGGGTGGGGTGAGCTTTTCACAGCCTGGTATTAAAAGGTAACTGTTTGCATCTCTGCTGCTGTCAGGAAGAGCTGTTCTCTAAAGCAAATGGATTCCTGACAGTGTTTATTCTGGCAGCTTGAGTTTAAAATAATGATCTCAGACGTTAGTTAAGCATTTAACAAACAGCGAATTAAGATTTGCATTCTCAAAGAAATTACTGGAACAGGCCTAATTTCTGGACTGCCAATCAGACAGAGGAAAAACATTAAAGGAATAAATTGCTTTCTCCCATCCTCCTGCCTGCCTTCAGACAAGCAGACCCACTATTCAGGAGAATGTCCTTCACCCATGTGTCTTCCAAGACACTGGAGTTTACTGGGCGGTGCTCCTCCAGTCAAGACCATTCTTTTTGTAACATGCATTACCAGTTGTAGGGCAGAGTCTGTACATGCAGCCATGTTTACATAGCCCAGCTGCCCCCTTTCCTGCTGTTCCTAAACTGGAGCTGACTCCTTCCCATGGAACTTTGCTTTGGTGCCTTTACCATCATCACTGTCACAGATACACCAGACTAACAGAGCAGGGACTTAGTCCCTTGTTTACTAAAAATTTGCAGTCTCCCTCTTGAAAATCAGTACTTGTTCCTTGCTTTTATTTTGCTTGCTTCTTTTATTTTGTTTGAACAGCCTTGGCAGCAATTTAGTCAACTTACTCTCTTCTCTGCTCAGAGCAACTCTTCCTTTTGTCTCTCCTTCCTCACCTCCCTACCCTCTTCCACAATAGTAACATGTTCCTCAAGTCATCAAGACATGTCCATGTCACAGATGTGAAGCTCTGTTCTCCAAAAAACTACTGCTAAATTTCAACTGAAAATGTACAGTGGGCAAGGAAAGAGCCTGGACTGCAGTGTCAGAAGGCTCAAAAGCCTCATTGCAGTTTTGTTCCAGTTATAAAACTACTACCCTGGGAAGGCGAGGCAGGGATAGGAGGAGGGCAGAATTTGATGAAGACTGAATTGTAGAAAAGTGTAGTGTGACTGGTGCTAGACCAGTCCATCTGGTAGTTCAGCTTCTTTATGGCTTGCTGTGAGAGAATAGCATGGCTCTATTCACACATGAAAAAAAGCACAAGACAGAGAGTCACTGTTGTGATCTGAAACATGGTGCTGTCTGACAGTCTGAGTGCCATCCCAACCTAGCAGGGCTAAAGACAGAGAGCAGTGAGAGAGGGGCAACAAAATCTGAGTGGGGGTGAGAGATCAATGTAATTTTCTTCACTAATACACAAGATTCCCAATTGTCAGTGTTGGACAACTGTTTTTCTCTTGCAAATAACTATTAACAGTTGGTGAGAATTCTCAAATAAAATGAGTATAAATATTGATTCATGCTTTGGCTGTGCTTGGCAACTCCATGTCTTCTGGTTCCTTGTCAGCTTCCTCTGCACAGGCTCTCTTTAGCCCCTTGCAGAGACAGGGGTACAGGGTGTGATTGCCCTGCTCTCAGGACCACCAGTCGCTTTACACTGCTTGACCCAAGACTTCACCAGTGCAAAAGCCTTGCAGCCTCTTTGCTTTGCCATGCAATTCTCCACAAACATGCAGTAATCTAGAAGTCCAACAGGATTTGCAGAGGGTTCTAACCCTACTGCTCTGACACATAAAGATGGCACAAGAAATAAATATAAGTAAAATAGTCCAACTCCTACCTGCTTTTCTCTGATTCAGTTTGCTTATCAATTTAAAGCATCAGACTCTTTAAAGCATTCAGGAGATATCTTCTCCTCCGTCCTCGGAACTCCTTCTGCATCCTTCTTTTCTTGGGCTGTGAAATAAACTTGTCCTTCATAGAATCACAGAATCACAGATTGGTTTGGGGTGGAAGGAATCTTAAAGATCATTTGGTCCCAACCCTCCTGTGGTGGGCAGGAACACCTTCCACTTGACCAGGTTGCACAAAGGCCCATCCAGCCTGGCCTTGAAAACTTCCAGGAATGGGGCACCCCCAACTTCTGTGGGAAACTGTTCCAGTGTCACATGATCCTCATGGCTTCCCATTGTGCTCCTTTGTTCCTAGCAGGACTCATTCAAATCCCCCACCATGTTATGAGGCTATAAGTGGACTGGCTTTTTTAAGGTGGCTACCTTCTGATCAAGAATGCTTAATTTCAAAAGTAAATTACCAAATGTAAATTTTCTCTACAGTCAGCTCCCTTCTTTGTCTCTGAAATGTTCCCAAACTTAAGATGAAAACAGACTGGAGAAGGTAAACAAGACTTTGACATAAAGTGTGAGTTGCATGATGGGTATAAGGCTATGTATATGGTATAAAGCTATATATATTTATACTATTGAGTTTACAGGAACTTCTGACTAGGAAATAAAACAGCAGATATTACTAGAGCAATAACAGAATAAATTAATATAGAGCATTTTGTTTAAAAAATTAAATAGAATAAAATAATAAGAAAACCAGAAGTCAAATAATTATTTATGTTTTAGCACTTTTCAATAGAAAAGATTTATTAAAAATGTCTGTTATTCATTTAAGTGATTTCTGTTTTTTATCAGTATTTGTTTTAATTTCTTTTAAATCACAGAATACTCCTTAATTCTTGAAAAAAACACCTTAATTTCTTGGCAAGAATTTTGATTTTGCTGTTAAAAAGTCCTGTTCAGTGAGCAATAGAACTGAAATAATTGTGCTAGCGCTGAAGGTACGGTCTTCTTCACGTATCTCAATTTTTTTTTTAATGCTTATGCTGTTTTCCAAGAGCACTGATGCAAGGAGTAGAAATAACAACACTCCCCAAATGTTAGACTAACACTTCTGAAATAATAATTTCAGAGACAATAATTTTTCATTTTATATCTAACTTTTAAATGTTGCTCATTCATCAGTGACCTCCAGGAGCCTGTTTTCAAACTATGGAGCGATGGTAAGATATCAAGGGGAGTAACAAAGAGTGGTAGGTATAATATGTTACAGAAACTGAAAGAAGTTGAGAACAAGGGGAGAGAGAGAAATACAGTTAGAATCTTTCCCCAGTTTTGCACTGATTGTGTGAGAGACCAAGGGGCCTTTGAGGTGCTGCCTTTGAGGGGAAGAAACAAATAGTAACTGCCTAGTAGCTACCTGAAGAATTGACCAGGACAGCACAAAGGGTGTCAGCTTGCATCATGTAAAGAAGGATTTGTGTGTGACAGGGCCACTGATAAAAGGGGTAGAGAAAAAACACACATCTAAATCTCATACAGACTATATACTCTCTATCATGATAGTCCGGGATAGACAAGTACATTCAAACCTCCTGTAAACCAGAAATTAAAGAATCCACAGAGGTACAGCTGTTTCCATTATAGCTCTGTGTACACAGGGATTTTGCAAACTCAGTGGCAAGGTGCAAATCAAGAGAAAGATAGAGGTTTCTGAGCTGGATCTTGTCTCCCTATTCCTGTCCTTTGCACAGTTTGAAACAGCTTTCTAAGGGCAAAACTGTGATCAACAGAAGAACAGTGTGCTCTCTTCCATCCCATACTTCTAAAATAGCACATTAGATGATGGGGAATTAAAAAGATTAAAATTCTGAAACTTTCCTATGTGTAAATATTCTCCCAAACCTAGAATCCCAGAAAGGACTGAAATACATTTTTCTTTTCTTATTTTTGTGCCTGCCAAGTAAGTTCTCTCATTAATGGATCAAGTATAAATAGACTACACATTTGGCTCTGGCAATTTAAAAAATATGATATAAATAAATTTAACTTCATAATCTCATGATAAGTATGACTGCATACTTATAAGACTGCATACTGAAGAAACAATAAATTATACACTCTGTAAGGTATAATGTACAATACACAATAAATTATACACTCTGCATCTTCAGAGACTGTTGAAATATTTTATTACTGTAGCAAAATTCATACTATTACATGATGAGTAAGGAGAAAATGTTTTTCTTCTTCTGTGTCCTACAGAGAACCCAATACTTTTGCCACAGTTCTTTTTCAGGTAGCTACTTATTTTCTCTGTCCACGTTGGGGATTGAACATTGAGTTCAGCCTTGAGAAGGTAGGGACAATTGCCAGGGACCAAATGTTGTTGGTTTCACATCTATGACTTCTCAGAACCACATGAGATAGGAGAGTATGAAATATTATATCTAAAATTGGAAAAGTGTAACTCAGGAGGTTCATTTTTAAAAAACAGAGGTTGAAAAGAAAGCAAGGGGGAAAACTGACAGGGTAGGAACAGAGGAGCAATGGATATAGGAACAGGATGTAGGAGACGAAAAGTTGCAGAGAAGTCAGTCAATCTCCACCCAAGTTTCCACATTTCATGACTTTTTTTTTCATTAGAAGAACTAAAACCCCAAATCCCAGATATGCACATCGTTGGGGATGCTTTGCTCCACAGACACTGCTGTGACTACTATCTGCAGAGACATGCTTGCACACATATTAAATTAGTTATTTTGGGTAACACTATTTAACTGGGACAGCACAAGCAGCACAGACAACAAAACTGTCCAGAAAACTAAGCATTTGCTTAGATTCTTAGGCAGGATTTGCAGCTCATGTAAAGCCCATGCAAAGACCTGTGTTGCCATGAATGCCCTTCCGGTAGCTTCAAGCTACTTCTCATGAGCATCAGTGGGGGCAGCAGGCAGTCAACCCTGACACCAGGGCTGAGCAGCATTTGCCTCACTCTTCTGAGTACAGTTGCACAGATCTGCAATTCAAACTGTAATGCTTTAGACCTCTTGTCCCCAACAGGCATGGCTGGTGAATTAGGATTTTTTCAACCCTTACCAAAATGAACAGACTGCAGCGATCTCTGGGTTACACTCTGCTGCAGTCTTCAAACAGAATCACAGGATTCTTAAGGGATGGGCATAAAGGGGGAAAAGATTCACCTAATGAGATCAATGAAAGAAAAACATGTTGAATTGAAGAACAACTGTTATGATGGAAAGTCACACATGATGGACTGCTTCCCTACTGTGTTCATGTATGATGTTGTATCAAATATGATTATATATATGTGTACATGCATACATGTGTATATACACACACATACATGCAGGTTTCTTGCTCCTTAAAGTGATAAAAAGCAAGTAGTGGACAGATGAACAGCCGGTTCTTGATTAAACTAGGGTACATGTGTGATATTTAGAGGAAGAGAAAATACTACACAGAATATGCCAGAATTCTGACCTTTGTGCTGTGTAATATCTCCTGGGTCTTATGGATACCTGGATACAAGAAGTATGTCAGGAAAGCCTTCTGTTATCTTTGTCTGGCTGACATACTTTCATTTGCTCATCTCCAACAAGACCTGCAGTTCATTTGCTTGCCTGCCCTGGGAGACATTGCAGATTTCTATTCTACCCGGAGGTGAACATGACTGTCTCAGATTGGCTGAGTCAATGAACCCAGTAATTCAACCACAGTGAACATACCTCAACTTTCTTTATAAAATTCTTTGATTACACATTCCTTCACATCAAGTTCAAAGGCCAAGTCCTGCTTAATGCAAAAAACTTCAAAAATCAGAACTGGTCAGTCTAAGAAACACATCCACTAAGTTTCTCGTCAACCACTAAAACTGCATCGCTGAAAAACCATAGTTTTAGAGTGATGCAAATAGAGGACACAATGGTCTGGTCAACCACTGGCTGTAGGTCCTGCTCCTGAATGAAATCAGACTGAGCTGTACTGCATTTAAATTTAACCCTTTTAATACAGTTTTTGTCAGGGACAGTACCAGTAAATAAGGCAATCAATGCCCATGTATGGGAAGGAAGACGAATGAGAGAGAAAGCAAGAGAAGGAAAGATTCACACAAGTGGGGTTTTGTTTAACTTGCATCAGGAAATAACAGGGTTCTGTTATCATGGGAAAAGCTACCCACCTCACAGTATGAATCTTAAGGCAGGATTTGTTCCTTTTCGTTGTCTCATGCCCCATGTATTTCTTCACTTCTAGTACAGTTCACCTTTCTGTTTCACGTTCCTTATTTTGGCACTTCAGAGCCATTTTGCAACATATGGCTTATTAGGTGTAGACCTGCAACTGCTTACAAAACTCAAGGCTTGCTGCAGCACAAAGACCTTGGTGTACAACAGATGCACGAATGAACACATGGACAGACGTGCTGTGGATACAAAATGATGATGGTACTGCTCAAAATCAGATTTATTCTGCTTCTCCTGTGGAGTACACCTGTCTTCTGCTGGCAGTACATGTGGCTCTGGCCAGCAAAGCTTCCTCATCCAAAACTAAGCTTAGATCTCCTTCCCCTCATTACTGCACTGTGATTCCCCCTCCTACACCTCATTTGCACAGGGCATCCATGTGTTCATCTAAGCATTTCATTAGCGTATCCAAGACAAATCCCCAATAGTCCTGGAAGTGATACACATAAACAAATAAACCGAGACAAGCAAACACAAGTATACCCGTGGGTTCACAACAGGTTTCAAACAAATTCCCAGAAAGGAGATTAAAAGGCATGACACCCTTAGTTGTAAGAAAATGAGTCATGTTTGTAAATTCCTTCTGACAGTTCACTATCCCCTTTAAAGGCTGCCATGTTACTTATGCCATGAAGAAAGCTTCCTCAAAGGAGCTTCAGCTGTGGTCTTCTGCCAGATGGAGGCTATTCCAGAGGACAGATATTAGCTCCTGGCTTCTTCTCCTTCACCCTGTGGGTAGTGCAGAGGTGATGGAACTACTCACATCTAGCTGGCAGTTAATTGAGGAGCCTTCACATGGGATAATTCTGGTATGAATGAGTTTACACCATCTGCTTTTCCCTCTGATGCAGGTGTTTGGGAATGTTAAAGGTAGTCTGAGCTCGGTATGTTGGGCTCCAGCAGTTTGGAGGGGGATCTTTAGGGGACAGAAACTTATAGAAAGACTTAGGCCAGCAGATAAATGAGAATATGCCATTAAGCAGAACGTCCAGACAAGTAGTTGCAAAGCTCTCTTGAATATTTCTTAGGATAAAAATTACTTGTTTCATAGCCTGAGAAACCAAGGGAGCTTTCACCCCTTCATGAAGCTCTACAGCTTCAGGTTCCCTAATATGTTCCCCATAGCCCTCCCACCACAATATCCCCCCACGCACAACACTTGGGCCCACTTCTGCACCACTGCCATCCATCCCCCACTGGGATGTTAAATACACCTTGTGTATTTAGGATGCTTTGACATCTCTGAGACTGCAATCGCTGTGTCAAAACTGGTTCACAAGTTCTCAGGGAGCAGGGGCTGACAGATACCGAAAACGCATGAGCATGATTTCCTTGGGACTTACTGGCATGAATTCAGGAACTTTTCTTGTTGTCTGCAGTTACCTTGCAGATAGTGTGACAGAAAGCAGCCTCTAAGGCAGTAGTGGGTGTTTTACTAATAAATCTTCCCTTTTTAGCATCCTCAATGGCTTTGCCACCAACAGTTTAATCACTTTAGAAAGCCATGGTTCCCTCTGACAGTAAAGGATACTACCTAGAATTACCTCATCTACTTCTTCCTGTGGCTATATTGTCAGACATTATCAGCAAATATTTGCTTGTTATAAACTGTCATTGGGGGAAAAAACATGCCAGTCTTCCTGCCTCCCAGGTAACTAATGCTTTGCTTTTTTTATCCGGTGAAGACCGTCCTGCTCGAATTGTTCTTTCTGTGTATATTGCTCATCCATGCAGGCTGACAAGTGACAAGGTGCGCCCACAAGCACAAGTAATTCTGAGTATATAAAGGAGGAAAACCTTTGTATTTCAAATGGCATGAGTTTGTTTTCCCATTGTCCCCATCTGCTTCTTCATAACCTCTATCTCATGGTTTATATAGAGGGTAGGGAAGGATGAGCATTTCTGACAATGAAAAACCTTATTGTTCCTAAAAGGAAAGAAACTCTGCTGTATTTGTTAGAAAACAAGGGATTTTGGAGGAGGAGGATTCCAAGAATTTCAATAACACTGTTGCCCATTTTTCACTGTAAAATAGCTAGTTTTCTCTGTTAGACAGTCTCAAGGACGATTTCTGTAAACATAGCTATGTTGTTGTAAAAATTATCTTTTTACATTCCTTTCCCATGGACACAGATCCCTTTGACGGACACTTCTTGTAACCAATATAGTTAGAGACGGAAGTGTTAACTTTCTCCAATGATCTGTGATTTCTAAAAGTGTATATAAGAATTAAACGAAAGGGGTTTTCCCCCTTTTCCGCCCTTGCTCTGAACAAGAACTTTCGGACTCCAGCTCTCATTAATTCTGCGTCTCGACTGATTACCGGGATAAGCCGAAATAACGGGGCATCGCGGTAATATAACACTATCCCAAGTTCAGTATAAAACAGTAAAATGGTTCTACATAATGCTTTAAGCTTCAAGTGCAAATTCACTTTGAAAATATTAAGAAACATTCTATAGTTTTGAGAAAACATCGGATTTGAAAACACCCACACTTCTCATTTTCTATTTCCTTACTCTTTTGTATTGAACGACAGAAAAGCTGAAGCCTTTATTTTATTTGATTTAGGGTAAAAAGAAAGGTAGGAGTTCCAATTGAAATGCAGACAGTACCTGTCAACTTTCATACCACTTTCCTGAAAAGCACAGAGGGATCAGAGTCTGAGACTGCCATGTGAAGTTGTAATACAATGTTAAAAATGCATTACTAGAAAACAAGATTTTCAGTATGGTAATGTGCCTAATGAGAGGTTTAAGCATAATTGCGAATTATAGTAATAATAAATCATACAAGAAGCACCGGTTCTTAGTTAATGGCCCATTATTTTGGCTAAAGTGCAGCTGCTTTATACCTTAGTTGTATATAATCAAGTGTATCATAAAGTGTGGTTGCATTTTTCTAATAGTCAAGCTCTGTAAAGGAGAAGTGCTAGGCTGGTGCTATTTTACTTTTCCTGTTCAAATTTAGATATTTTTTTAAAGCTGCAGATTAAGTAGGCTCACTCTCAAACAATAGAAATATTTTATGTTCATATACATGAGACATAAACAAGGGAGAATTTGAAGTCTTTCTGACAATCAGTATTACCATGAATCATGCAGGAAAGTGCCTATGACATGCCCTTATAAACACTGACTACGCTCTAGAAAAGCATCTTCAACTGCATTCCAACCTCAAAGTCATTTGCTGAAAGACAAATGATTTTGTTTCAGTCCTTAACAACTAGGAACTAAAAATTTATTTGAAAGTGTTTTGTGCTGGCTTAAAAACTGATGTTCTCTCAAAAACACGAAAATGCATGTTCTGCCTTTCTCCCATATAGTCTTGGCTTTCTCATGTTGTAATTCACTGCAACATATAAGCCTTTATTCCTTTTCCTGTACAGGGAGTCGTGTAACTCAGAGTGTTTTCCTGTTGTGACTGAGAAGATGAGGAATTATAAAAGACTAACACTACAATTTAACGCTTCAGAGAAACAGTGTATATCATTACTCCTCTGTAGCCAAGCACACTAATTAATATTTATTGCACCTGTCAAACCAGTAGCCATGGTCAATCCATTGCTGCAGCAGTTCAATGGGAGGCTGGGCACCATATTTCTCCTTGGCAGGCATGTTTAGGTCATCAACAAAGACAAAGCCCTTTTCCCTGGTGGAGCACTGTAAACCCTCTTCTTTCTCTTGCAAAATTAAACCATTAATTTTATCCATGTTAATTTTCATCTTACTTTGAAAAAGAAGAAAAAGAGAGCGAGAGATTGGAAGAAAAGAAAAGAAAAGAAAAGAAAAGAAAAGAAAAGAAAAGAAAAGAAAAGAAAAGAAAAGAAAAGAAAAGAAAAGAAAAGAAAAGAAAAGAAAAGAAAAGAAAAGAAAAGAAAAGAAAAGAAAAGAAAAGAAAAAGAGGGAAATCACACACTTTCTGGGGAGCCTGCCTGACATTATTATTAGAACCAGTTCTTTTGGAATCCATGACCTTTTATTTTTATCAGATGTGCCGTAAAGGTCACAGAAACATGGGGAGGACATAGTTATAAATCCACATGGAATTTAATCAAAGGTGGCATGTTGTTCTGAAGTAAACAAGCTAATAAAATGACTCCAGTTTAAACAAAGAAAAGAAAGGAAAAGAAAAAAACCCCTTTCTTAAAGACTATCAACAGAACTCTGATGATCTTGAATGTATCAATGGAATTAATTAGGCAAAAAGGCTTATAATAAGTGAATTTCAGTGTTGCACCTACAGTCGGCTCTTTGGCACCCTGAGTAAAACGCTTTTATTTCCAGTCCTGCACCTCATTCCAAAGCATGTTGTGGTGCACAGTGTGCTGCTGGGGAGATGCATTCACTCCAGCTAATTACAAGACAATGAGAACTTGAACTAAAGGCAACCACAGAGCAGACTGCTTCAGTTCTACCAGCCTGTGTCCTTATTGCATCACAAATACTTGGGACACTCTGAAGCAACAACGTAAATGGAAGAGAGCTATGATACCCTGCATTTCTGCATGTAATGTAACAAAAAATTTAATTAAAGGCTTTGAAAAACTCCTCCCTTTTTCTTTCCCCCCTCAGAAATATTTGGTTGGGGTGTCAGAAAAAGGATAATGTCCTCCACTGTGGGTACTATATAAGATAAGGAGTCAAAAGTAAAATATTGGTTCTACTTCTTCTCAAGCTGAACTTGTTGTGCTGGGTCCCTAGGAAATCTCTAACATAGAGGAAGATCTAGCAATGAAGGACAGGAAGCAGAGTAGCAGAGTTGAAATACAAGCTACCAACAGTGAAAGTGGTGAAACAGCCTGAAAACTTACTGACTAGAAGAGGAGTAAAGCATTTGCTTCTTATGAAGAAGGTGTAGTTCATCTTGGCAAAGCCCAGTCCTGCATGAGTCCTTGTGAATATTGAATCAGATACCAAGACATATAGAATATATTATAAAATGGCCAGTGAATGGGTGTTTTGATGTTATAGATGCATATTAATAGAATCATGCTTCTCCCTGCAAAAGGCTCTGGGCTGGGTTTTCAGTACTATACTCAGAGAAATAGATAAACACTTTGAAAATCTTCCTGGCTGTCTAAATAACTCTTTGAAATAAGAACTGGCTGTCAAACCTACTAAGGTACATTTGAAAATCACTTTAGCAGTTACATGACTCAACAGATGTCTAAATACCTTAGGAAATATAATCCTTTATGGTTAAATATACAAGGACAGAGATATATGTATTTTGTCTCTTATTCTAAGGCTTGTTAGTCAGATGGGTCTAGATCCACTGGGGAGATTTAGGTCATGCCACACACAGCTTTTAGGCACTCTGCCTTCTTAAGGAAACCACAGCTCTAAGTTGGATGCTTGAGGCTTCTCCATACAGTGAGAAAAAAGGGTTCCACGCCACCACATACCAACTCTTCTATACAAGGACCTTGTCCACCAGGAGACTTCAAGTATCAGAGCAAGGCAAAATCTCACTTTTTTGAGGAAAGTTAGGCACCCCTCTGCTCTTATTCCTCATCAGCCCATGTAACAGCTTGTTGCTTAACAGAAGAAACAAGGAAGTGTGTCAGCCTCAGGAAATGACCTGGGTAGGGCAGCTCTCCTGAGAAATGGCATAAGTCCCTGCCCAGGTGGAGGGGTGGCCTTAGCCTGGGTCCCCAGCTCCCAGCAGGGAAGCACAGGCAGCCAGAGAGCCCGAGTCAGAGCAGGAGGGGCAGGATGGGGGGGATTGAAATGAATGCTAAGTGCTGGCATCTGTCTTGTGAGTCTAACCTATATTTCTTGGCTCTTTAATTCCTCCACAGGGTTTATTACGCGAGGCTGGTGAAATGTATCAAGAAGTACACTGTGGTCTGACTGTGGAAAGAAGCCATTTTCCCTGTGCAAATAATTATAGAACTAATTCTAGGGTCTTTTGTCAGCTGTCTTGCCTCTCCCTTAAATGCTTTTGGATGGTTGTAGGGCCATAAAATGGGCTCAAAATAATACTTGAAATTAATACAGTTTGATTTAGGTGACAATTTATTTTATAACCCTAGTTAAAATGTCAGGGAGATGTAACAGAAGATAAACTTTGTATTTGGCCCTTTATGCTAGAATAATTCTAGCAGCTCACAGCCATGTTTTGAGGCCCTAGTGTTAACAGTATTTTCCATTTTCCCTGACAAATGGACTGTAAGTAGCCATCAGTTAATTACTGACAGATAGAGGTGATACATCAGATAATATGTGAAATCAGAGAATCACAGGAATTATATGCAGAAAAGACTTCTTGAGTCATTCATGTCCCTACCAATATGGAGCTGTTTTGTATTCTATATATCTGTACAGTTCATTTTACATGACCTAAGAAATGGTGCTTTCATTGTTTCTCCTGGAGTCTATTCATTAACAGGAGCCTTTTTCTAATATGCAGCTTAAACGTTCATTAGTTTATTATGCTTCACAATGAACTGAACTCCATGCTTTCAGCATATAGTCATAATTTTTACCTATCAACTGGAAGTGTACTCTACTCTATGAAAACGTCAGAATTATCATACAGCTACTGCCTGATAAAACATTACTCAAATCCAGTAATGTTTTCAAATCTTGAGCTATTAATAATTTAACATAATTAATTCAAAACACTTCACTCAATGTGAACCAGAGAGAGACGATGGGGAAATGATGCATATTCCATCTTTCAAGAGTGGAATTAAATATGGAAAACAAGGAAAAGATAAAGGGCTGCCAACACTTACTTGGAGTGTAATTCGCCTGTTTTGAACTTACTATAAATTTCACGTTTCTAAGACTTTCAACTAACTTCACAGGCGTAAATAAAAAAACCTTTCCCCCTATCACAAGAGAACAATTTCACATGGTTAGAGTTGTTTTGTCAGGCATAAGAAGAAAAGAAACAAATTAACAAATGGGTGAGATTTTTCTACAAAGGGGACTAACAATTAAGCAAACAAACAGTCTTGCAGAAAATCCTTTAAAATGCAATACACAGAGATTCCTTCCTCTTTTTGTTAAAGCTTATCAACAAAGAGTATTGTATTGATAACACTTTTTCTTGATTAAACCTTCTTTAAAAGCACGTTGTTGTTACTCCTTTCGTGACCGGATTGCTTTTTAAAATTTTTTTTATTTAAATCAAGGCTGGACCCAAGCTTTGTTTTCTTGGTTGGAAATTCTTGCTGTTAGAAAGAACTGCAGGTGCTAAATTATGGCACAATACCTTGCAGCTGCAGAAGTGCACCTGGAAAAAATTAGACTAGTAATGAAAATTTCACCTGAAAAGTGCCAAATTGGAAGTCTCAGAGATTGAATGCTTCCATTAAGCCACCACTCAGGAAGAAACCAAGTAATAAATATTGAAACTTTCTTCTTTACTTTGACCATGAGGACTTATTTCAGACATGTTTTCCTCTCTATTTGGGGAAAGAAGGGAGGAACAGGAGAGAGCATGTTCATGTCATTTCCATTAAATTCTTAGCCAACCTCCAGTGCCAATAGAGGTACCAATTAGTACTAATTGTAGTAGACGCTAATAGTGTAGACACCTGTCACTGTCTATTGAGCTGGGACCATCAGTAAATTCACAAAGGCCACCGAAGAAACATCTGGAATAATAATGATCATCATTTTGGTACCGACCCACTCTGAAATTAAACTGTTGATTCTGAGGTAAAAAGCTGAACAATGCTTTTCGAAGGTACCATAATCGAATAAAAGTAATGCACATATATATATATATAGTTTTTTATTACAGAAACACACAAAAAATGACACAGAACTGGTTACTATAGAAACTGTGCTTCCTGCACTGCATGGACCAACAATCCTCACTGTTTTGGAGCATTACAATGGATTCATGCTTCATAAAAAGCCACCCCCCACTTGGACAGTGTCAGGACCTGTGTGGGTAGAATGATGAACCCCACTCTGTCCTGATCCCCTCCACAGGTGACATGTACATCACTCATGCCCACATAGGGCAATGTTCAGGTTCTCCTATTTAATGTGTAATAATTTGGTAATTTTGTATGTAATATGTCACAACGTGATGAAAGGCGGCCACCTTTCATTTTGACAAAAAACATGTGGAGTCTGTCAGCTTCAGCACAACAAGGGCAGTTCAAGGGCTGAGCCTGAGCGTTGTTTCCATGCCACCTACTGACTGTGATGTAAGTAATTCCATTAAATGCTTCCTTCCCTCAAAGTGGTTGTGGGAAAGAAAAAAACCCCTATGATGTGAATCATACTAAACCAGCCAGACACAGGACGTGTGCTTCTTGGCCTGAGAATGAGAACCAGCACCTGTTGGTCTTGGAGGAATTTGTAATTCCACCAGTTATTCTGCAAGCACTCCAGGCACACACTGCAAACACTACAAGTGATAGCAAGCCCATAAAACATTGAATGCTAGAGATTACGTGTAAGCATGATAGAGAAAAATTAAATCCATTAAAAATCCCTGCCAAGCCGTGATTAGCTATTATTATTTTTTAATTCATTGTAATATAAACTGTGCATAAGAGAAAAGCTAACAAACATAAATAAGAGGGAAGTTAACAAACACGTTAATTTTTGTTTTAGCTTTGGCCTCTTGCTTGGAATAAATGGAAGTAGTAACTCATCTGGATGAGTAAGGTATGTTCTGAAACCTTTTGGATGAGGCAGCCCTCCAGAAATACCAACACGATGCCATTTATGAATGACTTCACTCTGGCAATGAAGAGAACTGCTTGCAGTACTCATAGCAGGTCTTTTTTCCTCCATGTGGAACTGCTGGACAGCCATGGATTCTCAAGCAATTTCTTTGCATCAAAGGAAAAAGGGGGGATTGGGAGTTCAGAAGGTTCCTGCAAGCTGTGTTCTGCTTGAAGTTGAGCAACAAAGAAATCCACAGGAATATATATGAAGAAGTCTTTGGGAAAGCCTTTTCCCAAAGACAGATGTTTCATTTTCAGTTTGCAGAATATTTTTTTGAATTTCTGCAGTTTAGGAAATCCACCGTGAAGCTACTGCCTATATTCAAATCTCTCATAAGACTCTATGTCACAGCCAGCAAAACACATCAGCTCCAGCAGTGCATGATGGGCCCAGCAATGCTCATAGGGATGGTCATTTTTCTTCATCCCTCTCTTTGAATAAACACAGGAAAGGGTTGTGTTAATCACTAACTCTCCAGGGAGAACTTGGATCTGGAGTTCCTTTGCTCACCAGAGGGCTGTGCAGACAAGCATGAGAAAATACTGGTTTGCTCTTTGCCTTTCGGTACAGTACTTCTCATTCCCCAAGCAGGCATGACGTGATGGGCTTAACTGTGCAACCTCCCTATAAGCTCTGATAGAAAATATTGCTGCATGCAGCTAAGTTTCTACTCAGGGGCCTGAGTGTACAACCTGAAAAGACCTGTCTGTGAGAGAAGTTACTTGGCAAAGACATCTCTCTTTTTTTCAAGAATTAATTAAATATGGTCACCAAAGGATGGTAAAAGAGCTCAGCAAAGAACTTCAAAACAGAAGCTGTAATCAAACTACAGAAATCACTCAACCCATCTTTGCTCCAGCAAGTGGGTACATGCAATCAGCTCTGAGAGAGAGGCAGCATAAGAAAAGCTCCACAGAAGGAGACGAAGTGGTTTCTCCAGGCCCTGAAGAGCATCCTTCCCCATCTCATATTCCAGGCCGGAGTGTTGACTGACACAGAAGATGGTACACTGCAGCCCTTGCCCACCTGTCACTGCCCTTCAGCAGAGAGGGTTTGGACAAGTTACAAACCAAGCAGATACAGGCAATGAAGTACAAGGTGTCCTTCCTCACTTGTTGAAAGAAGGGAAAGCCAATCTTTGACATGAGGGGTGAAAGAAATCTCATTTTTGAGAGCACACTATACACTGTCTGTTAAAACCCTTATTTATTTGACTGTTTAATACAGTACATTATTCAGGCATTTAGTCAGATGTCTGGTGTTCATTTTCAGTCAGTTGACAAATTGCCTGAAAGTTTGAGTAATTTGATCAAATACTTAATGAAATAATGACTGGCTGAATCACTCTGACAGATCCAGTTTAGGTTCTCCTTTAGCTGATTTCTTTGTAGACTAGAAAGTTGCCTTGTGCTGAATGCAGCTTAAGTGTCTCTTTGATCAGGCAGTGTTTGCTACACTGAAGGTGCCTTGTTCACCTCTGTCTGAGCAGTCTGCTGCTGTCTCCACTGTGAAAATCATGACAAAATCTCCTCCTCCCTTCTCTGGGGCCAGCACCTCCCTCCTGTCTGGTCTAAGCTGCTGACTGTCCAGATGGACTTATATTCATTTGGCTTTCTTCATGTTACTCCAGTGCTTCTTTGCCCCCAGGAGAGCCCTGCACCCTGTCCAGCCTCACCCTTGGTCCTCACTCATGAATATCTGCACTGGAGAGGTTTCGTGGGGGGTTGTCTGGTGCCATGTCCACCCACAGCCTTCTTTTACTAGTTAGACTGCATTTTTCAAATTGTTTCCACACATCCAACTTTCATTGCACCACCTCAAGATGAGAACCACCTACACCATGTGGGCCAAGTTGGGTGACGTGTTATTTCATCGACTTTTACAACCTTAGATTGCATTGATTTCTACATAAAATACAACAAGCTTGGTGATGGGACTTTTAGTTTGGTGGCAGATATTTAGTAATTAAAATGTTAATAAAATACAATGACCTTTACTACAAAAATAGTTTCTCTGCTTTTTGGTTTTACAAGTCTTTGTGAACAACTGGACACCTTAAAATTAAGCTCTGCAACACTCATAATGCAGTTTGCTTTTGTTCTCAGGAATGTTTGTAGCTGCATACATTAAAGATTTGCTCACTCTGTGTAAATTTTTCTGCAATATTCACTTATCTGCTTCAGTTGAGGAGGATGAAGGAACTCTGGGAAATTATCCTGACCTCTAAAAAATATTCCTGAGTGACCCTGACCAAGCATAATCATGAAAGAAAACTCATCTAATCCATAAAACTATCTAAACTGAGTAGTTGCTGTTTCACATTCCAAAAAAAAGCCTATTTCTTTAATATAACTTTGGAACACCACCTTTCAGGTCCTTCAGCAGCTTTTGGCTCAGGAACAGATATAGAAAGAGCATGAAAGACACTTTCTCAAAATATGTAACAGTTTTTCTAGATGTATATTACATTTTTCAGAATCTGCAGGTTCTCAATCATTTTACAGCTACTCCACCGCAATCCATCAAACAAACAGATGGACTTTTCAAACAATTTTGTGAACTGGAAAATCAAAATGCTAGTAATCAAAAATTGACCAGTTTTACCATCCCTATGTTGAACCAGCACTTTGCTAAAATATGCTTTGCTCTTGCATATGTACTTTGATAAATTAAAAAGAGTTCCCTCCTGAGAATTTTTCTCATTTGAGAGAAAATTCCTATTTCAGTGTGGGCTAAAACAGTGCAGCTGCAGAGAGTTTATGGTGACCTTGTCCGGACTGAGACACACCATTTTTAGATGTCTAGATATTCCAAATCTTCTGCCTAGGCTACCTTAACTTTTTTTTTATAACAGACACTGAAAACAAAACTTACAGAAAAATACAAACATGAAGCAAAAATACATGGATCAAGCGGTTTTATCGAGACTACTAGAGATTAAAATGATCATGACGTGTGAGTCCCACAGCAAATACCCTTATGGCATTTTCTAGTCCTTTCTATTGTTGGTAGGATACATTTCTCCATTCACTAGAGTCTGTCAGTTGTCATAATAGCATTTCTCAAACTCCAGAATACATAAAAATGTATTCTTTATCTAGTTGAACTATTCATGTCACAGCTGAGTCAGATTCTTATTTTTGTTTGCTCAAGGAAGCTACAATTATTGCAGTAATTCTTTATCACCAAAAATATAATCTATAATGTTCCTAAAAACTAATGCTTGCACTGCGCACTTTCAGTACCTTCTTTTATTTTTTAAAAATTTATTTATTTTTGCATTCATTGAGGCATGGCTGCCCACAGATCTCATTTCTGGTGCTTGCAAAAATCAAGTTGGAAGTTTTGTCTAGGCTGTCTGGCAAGCACGGCTCTCCGTATTGAAGGGTGCAGAATACGCGATGAGCTCCCTTTTATCATGCCAATTAATGTTTGACTTGTTTGTCTGCCATGTGATGAATTAAAAATGCATGATTTAGATGCTGGAGAGCTAACCATTTTCTAGATATAATCCCCTAGATACTGCCATTCTTCCAGTTGATCTTTTTGCCCTCTGTGGGTTGGCAAGTACCATATATAGCCTACTGCTCAGATCTTTCCCTAACAGATGGCTCTCTTTACTAGTTGGGACTCAATCTGGTGATTCCCTTTAATATGCTTTAGACTGAAGATTATCCAGGGACAGGCAGCTGATTCACTCTCCTAAAGCAAAAACATCTAAAAATATAAAGTTAAGCAGACATGCTTTCTGGACTATGTGCTATGCTAAATATCCCATAAATCAAAATATTTGTCAACATCAATTAAAATGTAGTTTCCCCACTAATAAACATTACATAGAGAAACAAATCAACTTCATTTATTCTGTCAGAAATGGAAGAAGAGCATTTAATATTATTTTGTGGATAATCTCTGTGTAGTAAACTAAGCACAATTACATATTTGATTTTAATTAAAACTCAGGGTACCCTTTGAGTTTCGTTAGGAAGATGTCCTGGGTATGATTAGCTGAGACCTGTGCTGAGAAGTTAATTTGACATACAACATATTTTTCACAAGGTAACTTGCAGGAAGTTGTTTGTAATAGCTATCTTTCCAAGGCCTGTGGGGGCAACAAAAAGTAATGGCTTATCCTGAAGCAGCAACTTCTCCAGTATGCAGCACATCTGCATAAGAGTCCCAGTGGTGCTCACAGTAATGTCATTAAGCCAAGAGAATAAAATAAAGAACCAAAAGATGCAGATACAGATAAAAGTATTTCATTACCCACTGTACACACAACAACAGTAGAACTCAGTCATAAAATAGTTTCAGGTCACAATAAAAGCAAAACCCAGAGAAAATACCTGGGAATGACAAAGGAGTTAGAGTTTATGAGCATCGGGTTGGGTGGAATTGCCAAGTTGGAGACAAGCACAAAAGAGTACTAAGAAATCCTGTTTGGTATGAGGGAGGGAGGCTATTATACCCAAAGCTGGTAATGAGAATGCAGTGTCGTTAACTGTTTTCTTTTACAATATTTGACACCAGGATGGCTTAATGCTATGTTGTTTTTTCTTCAAGCTACAGTTTTCCTTTGCAAGAGTGTGAGAGCAGAATTCTAATGTAAGTATACACTGAGAAAAAGAGCCTCACTACTCTGCTTTGTCTTTTTCAATCTCTTACACTTTAACTGGAAGGTCATTTCATTTATTACACACAGAAAAGGGCAGGAGCCAGGCTTAAAACTTGCTACGTGCTTGTATATCAAACTGGCACTTACTTTGTTCTCCCCTATCTGGCTTATCTCCCTGCCCTCCTTTCTGCTATAGGAGCATGGTTTGGCTAGAGTGCATTGCATGCACTCCTCCTTCACACCTTTCCAAAGGAGTTCCCTGAACATGGGGTATTTTTGGCAGAATTGTTTGGCTATTCTACAGGGCATTTTCTAGCCTCAGCCTCTATTCCTCTGCATGAGAAAGCTACAAGGAATGTGTGCTCCATGTAGCAGGTTCACAAAGCAATTTCATCTGTTCACAGCTGGCTTATTAAGGGAATCTACCAAATGACAGTATCATTGAAGCATTGCGTTTTCTGCCCTTTTCCTTTTGAACATAGCTTTGAAAATGTAACCAATATAAGCTGATAGAAACCAATTGCTGGGGTTGATAGGTTGTCACTTATGTTTGCTGAAAACCAGAAGTTATTCAGTCCCTTCTCCTAGGGTCCAAATTGTGCTTTGAGCAATGACGGTTGCAAGTACATTTTCTTTGCCTCTTCAGAGCTGCATGTAGTGCAATGTCTGCACTGCTTGCCCCATGTGGGCTGGCAGGTCTCCTCCCTGCTCAACCTGGCCATGGCACAGTTACTGAACTGCTGAGCAGCCAGTGGTACAGCACTGTACCAGGTTCCGCCACAGTAGGGTCAAGGTGTGGAAGTGCAGAGGACTGAAGAAAAAGACCCTCTTATGCAATGCTGTATTTTTCATATGAACACTCTCATTGAGGTCGAACCCCTCAGGTCTCCTCCCTCATTTCTCCAGAATTATCACTGAATATGCATTTACACCACAGTGGGTGTATTGTGTGCAGCAACATTTGGCTAACCAGCATCCAGACATACAGGTAAAGCTAATCCGCCACCTGCAACAGCCTAAGCTATGAACTGACAAAGCAGCTAAAAGGTAGGAGGGAAAGCCAGAGAGGTGGTGTGGTGTACCAGGGTCAAAATAGCAATTTTGGAGCAAAATAGTTAACAGCATCCCTGGTTGCCTGTGGCCCACTCCAGGATCTCTTCCAGCAGGATACTGTGGTGAGCAGCATAGGTGGGTAAAACCCCCTATCCTCTAGTGAGGATGTCTGTAACATTTATACAGAGCCATGGCCAAATATGCAAAATACATCAGTTAACAACATCCTTCTCATTTTAACAAGAGGTCTTTGAAGGCTTTTAAACCTACAGATTGAAGAGGAAGCAGTTGGCCAGTACTCCTGCAGTAGAATATGGCTTCTCCTCTGGGATTCCTACCCATTTTTGCAAAAAAAATGGATTAGTTATGTTTGGAGAGTGTCCTGAAGTACTGTCCCTCTAATAAGCTCTTTTCCTGACCAGAAGCTGTCTCTGGGCCTGGCTGTACATTAGCAATGGTCTGGAATTAGAATTTCTTGCAGATGGACAACCACCTTCAGTAGTGCCCCACCCCTGCACAAATCACACACCAGGGGAACATGTTTTGCTGCCATAGAAAGGGGAAAAGCGAAGAATCAGGGAAGAACAGAAAATTCCAAAGACTATTTAATTATCACAGAATTTTTGGGGCTCCAGAAGTGTCACTGTATACACATGAGGGTACACAATTAAGCTGTGAATTATTCACAGTTTGACCTGTACAATATTGGTAGCTGTCCTACAGACCGGTTTCACTCCAGTCCAAATTCTCATCCTAAAAGGTTAAATATATAATACTTCACATTGTCAATAATCCATTTTTCCCGCTTTCAGCAGTGTGAAGAAGGTGAACATACAGCTAATTGAAATACATTAGTTGAAAAGGTCATGCAGGGAGCTACAGTTCAACTGAATAGAAGGACTGTGATCCTGTTCACCCAATCTGGTGACAAACACACTGAAAATAGAGCCCAAGATACAAGTAATCTGTTTTGTTGTCACAGAATGGAAAATAGCTCAAATGTAAAGGTGTTCAAGTTCTGAAAAAAATCCCAAACCTTAGTGTTCCCAACATGCTCTGGTACAGTCACAATAGGCTATGACCATGTTTTTCACATGAGATTTAAGGAGTCGGTTGCTCCAAGTCTATTCTAATGTAGTTTGAGCACCTCATTCACATTCATGTAAAAATACCAGTTTACTTTACAGAAGTAATTTGTACAGAGCAGTCACATATTAGTGACTACTACCTCCTGGCAAATAACTAATTAATTAAAATATATGCTCAGTTTGAAACCACTGATCACCTCTTTTATCCTGGGAAAAAACTTAAAACAAACAAAGTTATGTGTGCCTACATCTGCAGAATCTGATCTCAGTTCAGGAGTCTGATATTTGACTTTATCAAAGCCAGGAACTGTTTTATGTTTAGATTTCAACAGCCACCACAGAAATCTAAAAGTATTTCCTCTTCATTAATACATTAAAAAAAGAAATTGTCAACATTACATTTTTCATGCTACTCATTGTTCTGAGTCAGACACCTCCATGATGTCATAGACCAGTGAAGATTTTTATGCCAAGGATAGTTGAACATTAAATAGAAAAAGATTACATTCACCAGCCTCTCACATTACTCAGAAGAGGTTTGAAAAGCCACATATTTGTGCTGCTTGTGATCATTATTCACCCTGGGGCTCTTTGTTGAAGTGCCAGCTCCCCAACCAAAGTCAAGCTTTATCACCAGGGCTCCTGCAGAAAGTGAGCTCAGCAGTTCACAGAGCCTTTACACGTGTGACCTATGAGGCAATGCTGTAGGGTTGTATGACCCATGTATTCTTGAATAGTCATCACATACCAGGGAAAAAGATGCAGTTGTCATTCATACGGGAGCAAAGACTTATCCCTGCATAGGAATCCATACAACAGCAGAAACAGTCATGAAGTGAGAACATGGTACCTGCTTGGTTATACTCAGAGGCAAAAGTGCAAGCAGGCAGACAGCAAACAGTTAGCCACAGATAGTGTGATTGCTGAAAATGAAAGGCAGCCCAAGATAAAATCTATTTATAGGACTTCAGGTTGAATTACAGGAGGTTTAAATTCATTATACAACTACAAAGACTGACAGAATTTTGGAGTTTCAGAACATCCAGTTTAATTAATGAAAAACAGATGGTCAATGACCAAGATTAAAAGTTAGGTTCAAAATGTAATGGAGCAAAACTAGGTGCCATGGTGATGAACTCTTAACTGTCTTCTCCTTCTGAGATTCCAGATTTCTTATGCAACCTAAAAAAGTCCTGGTACAGGTGATCTTGTACGTCATCGTCTTGCAGGGAAACACTATGCAAAGTTTGACCAGCTATCTCCAAAATTTCAAGCAGCCTTGAGAAGAGGGCAAATTAGCATGAGCTGCAGTGCTTCTGTTCTGCAGTAGTTAAATGACAGATCTGTTTCTAACACTGCACAGTAGAGACTCAGATGACCATGGAGTGCCCTGTGCAACTGCACCCTACCGGCATGACACACAATGCCATTTCCCCAGCTGACAGCACATCCAGCCTTGTCTCCAACGGCACCACAAAACCGTGTGTCACACAGGCATTCTCATGTGCAAAATGGGCTCACAAATAGCCAGCATGCTGGGCAGGAAGCTGCCTAGAGCTAATCGACACATGCAGCTAATGATAGCTATAAGTCTCAAGTCCTGTCCCTCCGGCAGAAGTTGCTACCAGAACTCTCTCTTGAAGATTGACATCTGTACTTTCTTTCTTCCCAAGGCCTAAGCAGGATCTCAATTCCATTGCTGAGGTAATCATTATTCTCCTTACTCCTCACACAAAGACAAAACCAGGAAGCTGTAGGCTAGCATGGAAAAGGATGCTCAGCTGCTCCTATATTGAAAGTGTGTCGCTCTATAAAAATAAAGCAAGATAGTTACAGGAAACAGGAGGAAGGGGTTGATGTAATATATTTGATTATGTTATAAATCTCATAACTTAAGGAAAAAATGTCCAGCTGTGAGAAGAGAGGCTTGGGTTCCAGTATAGTTTAATCCAACAACCCAGAAAAGAACTAAAGTCTCATGTGAGCCTCTGAACCAGTACAGACTATAGCTTTACACCCAGTCCATTACATCATGTCTGAACGTGTGCAGTGCACACTGGCACAGCCCCGATGTACCTGTGTCCTTGCCCCAGAGCAGTCCTGGCCTGAAGGTTAGAGTTTTTCAGAGGGCCCTTCAAGCAAAGCAGAACTGAGCAGTGAACAGTGGACGACTTGGTAGATGAGCACAGAAACCACATGCAAAGATTGTACACTAAGAGAAGGAGGAGGAGGGTGCTCTCAAACTGTTCTGAAGGAAGACACAGCTGTACTGACCTCCCCAGGAGACTGCCCATGGCCTCTGAAGGCTGGTCAAGCTGGCCTGTAGATGACTCCTCTGAGGGAAAGTTTCCTCTGGATTTGATCTCAGGTTGGAGATGATTGCTCTTCTCTTTCAAAACAGAGGGAAGCTGATAGGGAACAAACCAAGTCTTAAAGCATTTTCAGAGTCAAATGAATAAAATAATTAACTAAACTAAAACTAGAGTAAAAAGAGAATTTTTTTTGTGAGCAATGCTACAAAAAGCTCTTTTTTTTTTTTTTTTGGGTTTTATACTCTCTGACAGAATATGAGTTCTGACCTGAGATTTCTGAGACCACAACTGGGATTTGTGATTCTCTCCTCTCTCATAGAGACTTCAGTGTCTAATAAGGATTAAACTCATGCTGCATGTTTTATCACAGTGAGCACCCTAATTACAGTCTTACTCTTCAACATAGCTGCTTATTTTCATCAAACTTGATGAAAGTTTAAGACTGTCTTTCCAGTTTTATTTGTGGTTGAAGCAAAATACTGAGTTCAAAATGTATTCGAAGAGAATCTGTAGATAAAACGTCTTCTGGATTATGACATTGGTCATACTATCATAAGAAACCAGGTAAAAATCTGCAGAACCCATTGTGATGGTTTGACTCTGGCTAGGTGCCAGGTGCCCACCAAGTTGCCCTATAGCTCCCTCCCCCAGAGGGACAGGGGAAAGGACAAGATGAACCAGTGGGTTGAGATAAGGCAGTTTTATTGAAGCTACAGAAAAGCAAAAGCAGGATCTGCACGCCCATAAGCAAAAGAAGGAGAAGTCAGTTTCTACTTCCCATCAGCAAGCAATGTTCAGGCATGTCCTGGAAAGCAGGGCCTCAGCACATGTAGTGGTTCTGTCAGAAGGCAGACATTAACGAATGCTGCCCCCTCCTCCTCTCTCTCTCTCCGCTTTTATATCTGAGCTGACGTCATATGGTATGGAATATCCCTTTGGTTCCTTTGGGTCAGCTGGCCTGCTTGTTTTCCCTCCCGAGGTCTTGCCCATTCCCTGCCCCTTGATGAGGGAGAATGTTAGAGGGACAGTGCTCCTCAGCAGTCACCAAAACACTGCTGTGTTATCAACTGAAGCACAGCACTGGCAGGGCTGCTGAACTCTACCTCCATTAGAACCAATACACCCGTGAAGCTAAGGTACTTCCAAAGGTAAGGTGTAGTAAAGAGAAGTCTTCAAACATAGCTTTTGGAATCAGATGCTCATGGTTGATTAAGTCCCACCAAAAGATCTATATCTGGGAGATTTTTCTTCAATACGAAACAAAACTAACAAGCACTCCAGAGGACAGGACTCATTTATTTTCTTTCCATGTTGAATAGAAATCCTCTTCTTTTGACCCACATGACCCTGCATAATGTTAGCTGTACTAATTGTAAACAAAAGTCACATTGTCAGAATAAAAGAGAGATGAATTAGCAACAATAGAGCTCATGAAATCTTGTTAATCTTTAAGAGGATGGGTGCAATATAGTTTGAAGAAAGGATAAGAGCTATGTGGATACAATGTTTCAAGGGAATACATTTCACTTCAAATGACAAAATATAATTAAAAGTGAGCCGTTAAATCAACTGTCAAAAGCCCAGTTACATCTGTCTTTTTTTCCCTTTGCTTTATAAATACAGTGATTTTCTTTAACCAGCTTTCCCAGCCTTTCTGACCTACTGTGCTCTGCTCTGGTTTTAGCTGCAGGCTCCATCAGGCTAGTTCTCATTGCTCCAAGAGAGCAATGTATCCCTTGTGTATTTTCCATTATTTCCTCTTTAGTTTCCTTCCCTATGTACTTAACTACCAGGTCATCCCCATAACAACATTTGCTGCAGCTTTTCTTTTTCTCACTGACTCTATTTTCTTTCCATAGCAAATCTGATACTCTTTTTGACAACCAGCCACAAAATCTACTGTTTGCAAGTGATTCTCTCCTGTCTGTAAGCCAAATATCCAGGGATCCGGTCTTCTGCTTTAGTCCCTGAGAGATCCCTCTATGTCAGATGTTTCAGCCTACTCTCCTGGACTCTTTCACCACACAGTCCTTGTCACTTTCTCTGCAACTTTGTAGTCATAATATTTTATCAGCTGTCAGTTCTTCTTCATCTTCCTATTAGAAATGCCTGAACTTCTGCTAACATTGCTTTTGTGGTTTGAATATCTTCTCTCTTCCATTGGGCAGAGTAGCCTTGTGGTTATGGTGCAGGTTCTCTCAGCCAGTGCTCTGTTCCCTGGAAAACCTCTGCTGTCACTGCAGTGCCAGACTTGTCTATCAGCCCATATGGAAGGAAACCTGGCAAGTATAAGCTTAAAGCTGTAACATCTGCACCCACAGCATACACTCACCAAGAGGATTTTGCTTGTCTCTCTTTGCATTATTGCATGCTATCTCATCTCTCAGTTTAATGCTGCTTCTGCTGGTACTGCCTATCTCTGCTAGACAGTTAGCTCCTTGAATCACAAGCTTTTATGTGTAAGCTATCTAAGCAACACACATACACTCAAAGGTGTCTCTTCCTTCAAACATAAGCACATTATATTACTCTCATAGTCAAAATAGGTGCTTCCCAGGGAGGGACAAGAGATGGGACTAAATAGCAGCATAAGGTAATTTCCCCACCATATCATTACTTCTAAATGTTCTGTCATACTTCTGGGGTCTGGTTTGTAACCACAGACTGGGAACTCATACACACATCTGCCTCTGTCTGAATGTGGACACAGAGAGCTGCCAGCGACTATTGCCAGGACCCTGAGGGCACTTACAGCACCCTGTGTCCTTGGCTGAAACCCCACGGTTCCCCCCACCCAGCCTATGTCCTACCACCCCATTTCGACCATCAGTCCCTCTCCCAGCAAGGCCATTGCAGGACTGGTCTCCAGCCCTCTACAGCCCTGCCCTGCCTGGCCAGGGTATCCCTGAGCTTTGGCCTACCTCCATGGCCCTATGGGGGCACCCTGGGGCTTTATCTGAGCCTATGTCCTGACCCCTGCTCATAGACTGGTGTCCTGGCCCTGCCTTGATCGTCCCCAGGAAGGTGCCTGGTGGCCAGGGCTGAGGTTTTCCTGGTGACCCCTGTCTGTCCTGCTCCTGACTGGGGAGATGGGATGGGCCCTGGCTCTCCCATGGAGAGGCCCTCACCCCCAAAGGGCCCTGGCGGTTGTACCCAAGGATCCGGCACTTTCTGCAGGCTTTCACAGAGAAAATACTGGAAATGGTTGGATCTCTGCTGAAAAAGCTGCACCTGGGTCACCTCCATGTCTGTGACCACATTGACATTACCATAATCCATCAGATTTTCATGCAATATACAGTATTGTGGTGCTTATACTTGTGGAGGGCTCTTTGTAGGGGAGTGGTGCAAAAACGCCACTCACCCTGTATCTTTTGGCATCTCATATTTGCCTGGTTTCCAAGCTTGCCATACTGCCTGCTAGTGACAGCTGCACCAGTCCATGCTCTTCAAGCATCCAGTTCTCTGCTCCTCATACCACTATCACAGACACTTTGCATATTTGGCTAGAACACTGGGTACCGATTGCATTTACTGGAGGATCAAGGAGGAATCACTTGATAAGCAATGTACTGTGAAACTGCTGTGCTGTTAAAACTCTCTCTTCCCAGAGCTGCCAGTAAGCTAATTTTCTGTCATTTTTTTTACAGGGGTCACCTATTACAAAGCACCTCCAGGTCTATGGGCAGCATTTGAAGTATGCATCATTGACCAGCAGCAAAAATATTGTCTCTGCAAATAAAGCAAATATCAACCACCACACTAACATACAGTTTCTGGGAGAGGCCCAAGTGTAATTTTCCCTCATACCAAAGCAACAAGCTTATTCTCCTATTGTCTTGGAGTAACCAGCTCCCACCTAAGTGCTGGGAGCTACCTGAGCACTTCAGGTTCTCAGGGGGCTAGAGCTGAGCATTAATGTACCTCTTTGGCATGCCAGTGGCATTGCTTCATCTCCTCAGCTCAAAGGAATTGCTTGTGGTGGGTTTCATCCTCACTCACACTGGCATGGTTCACATGACTGTTTGCACTAGAACTTATGTGAGCCAGACACTGTGGTTTGCCCTTCATAAAGATGTCTCTCTAGACTCTGCTATGAGATCCAGTGCTGGAAATGAGTGGTGGAGATCATGGATCCCCTAGCCTTAGCTCTTGTCTCCAACATGATAATATAGCTAGCTCAGCTCCTCACAATGACACCTGCTAAAAACTTCTCACCCCATAGAACAACCCCAGTGCTTTGGAAGCACTCTGAAGAGCTGGGATCAGCAGTGCACTGCTATAGTGTCTGCTGGCAGCTTTCACCAAGTACTGAGCATGGGCACAGTTGGCTGTAAAATTAAATAGGATGGGGAAACGAGAGAGAAACCTGAAAAAGGCAAAAGAATCAACAACAAATATTTCAGCCATGAGTTTGTATGACTGTATCCTGTCCCAGTCATCTCTTACTTATTAGTAATAACTCCTCAGCAACAATTCTGACTTCAGAAATGGCAAGCAGTCTGATTACGTGCATATTAAATGTCTAGCACCTTGTGTATGCTATATATAAATAATTCATAATGTTCCTACTAATATGACAATACTATTCACAATTTTCTCAACTGTCATTTTCATCCTAGCTAAATAGGCAGAGAGAAGCCTCATCCATACCAAGTGAGAAACACCTTAAAACACATATATATAAACAAAAGCCAAAAGAAGCAAAAGTATCCTTCTTTCTAGCATATCTAAATCTCTGACCCATGAGCTGTAAACACATCAGTTTCAGACTCAGGATTACAGTGTGACATAAAAGGGACCAAAACTTTGCCTAAACATGAAGATTTAAGGTGTCCCTGAAAGTTACCCATTCAATTTACAGGAGAGAAATAGCATATCAGCTCCAGTAAACCTTTTAGTATGGTGATATTTATACTGTCAGCATAGGCCATCTTCCAGATGAGATATGTAGAATAGTAATAATGAAGATTATTACTGCAGGTTAATTGAGTAAGTACAAGGGTGTATAAGTTGTTTAAATAACACTGCTGTGAACACAGATCTGCTTGCCCACTATCACTATATTTTAATATGGTTTCTTGTGGTGTGAATTATGATTAATGAATTTCTAGGTGAATGAAATGCAATATTGTGATTAAATGTAATATATTAAAATGTCTCTGCTGGCATCTCTGTTCTAGAAGGAAATTTGTGCAAGGTTTCTAAAACATATTTTGGGAACAGCATATGTGATAGCTTTTGAAAATGGGAAGGGATTTCTTCCAAATAAAACTTATAATTAAAACATGTAAATATTTAATAGGCAAGAAAATATGCCATCGTTTTAGAGGTTCTGAACTGTGACATTTGGTGTGGGTATATTCAATCTTTGGGGACTTAATGCAGAATTTTAAATTTGCTTTCTTTAAGTCAGACCTTGGTGTATTAAAACAAACCCACATTATAACACCAGTTCAATGAAATGCTGGAATACCATGTATCTCCATTAGTGTCATATACATAGTTTTGTATAGGGTTAATTTTCACACAAGCGCAGGGAGTTTATGATAATTTCTAGCATACTGAAAAACTACTTTATGTTAAGAGGCTTATCATTAAGTCTGGCATTAAATCTGACTTAACACAGTCACAATTAAATATGGAACTATTGACTATAAATAATACATAAAGAATCCAATTATTTTAAATACTTAATATTTTTATAAAGAAAATAATTTAATTTTGGATGAAGCCCTGTAATTTCCTTTGCACTGTTTTAATGAAAATATTATTATTCATCCTATTTTTTGACTAGAAGTATGTAAAAGAAACATACACGTTCTGGTTTTCAATTTTTTTTTTTTTCGGTCTCATCATAAGAACATGAATGGCAATTTTCTTTTGGCTTTTTGTTTTGTTTCTATTTTACTTTGGTAGAAAAAAACCACTTAAAAACAAAAACCTAAATAACTGTTGCAGCCCAAGGATACAGACCAAACAAAGAAATTATTTGGAAAGATTTATGTTTCAAAGGATGATGTGCTATATTGCAAGTACAGTTGATGCAGTATATTCTCCTTAAATATCGCATTCCAGTTCTAAAAGTCAAAAATGTGCAACTCCTCTGCAAGATATTGATGAAAAACTCCACTAAATTGTTTGTGCCACCTTCAATTCCCTGAACAGTGGCTCTTTAATATTTTTTTCTAATAGGAATCATAGACCCAGGCTGCAGCATACTAATGAGTCTAAGCATACCAATTACATTTTGCTCTCCATTTCAGATTAAATGACTGTCTGTCTACGCACTCGTGCATCCCACCCCCTCCCCACACCATGGTGTCCTGGTTTTCAAAAATAGAAATAATAACAATAATAATGTACTGTGTCTTTCCAGTTAGCTACAACTCTATATGCTTTGTTAGGCTAATGATAAAGAAAATGCCTGAATCTCAATGTTATGGTAGCTGCTTCATGAGGATAATCAACTTGCTATGCATCCCTGATGCTTTGCAAAGCAGAACAGAGAGGCTTTAAGGAGTCAGAAACACCAAAGTGCATAGAGAAAACAAAAATAACCCACAGATGAAAAAGTAGAAGAAACTCGATGGGTAAAACAGTAGAACTGCTTGGAATTTTCCACTTCACTCTTTTCTTCTGGAGAATACTTTTTTCCCATGACATGTCCTTTCTGTTGTCTTCCTTTAGAAGAAGGTCCCTTCCAGCTTTCTGGCAACAGTTTTCTCCTTATTCCTGGTTCAGAAGGCCACTGGAATATCTGCTATCTGTTCTCCATTCTGCCCAGTCACCAGAAAACCAGTGGTTTGGGGTGCTCAACTTCCAGCAACACATAGAAGGTTGTTCTCAGCCTCTGTTTGCCTGCCAGATGTAGGTGGACACCTGTCGCAGTAACAACACAAAAGGAAGAGCCAGAGACACCTGTTACCAGGATCAGAGAGAAGGAAGGAAGGAAGGAAGGGCAAGACCCGCCTTCTTTATTTTTTATATGCATTTAGAAATCACTACTCATTGGAGGAAATCAGTTCTTCCTCCCTCAATTACAATGGTCAAAGGAAATGTCCATTAAAGTTCTGTGTCCAGGAGAAAGGAATGTAATGATAAGACAGTTACAATAACATGGCCATGTTTACAGAGAAAACTGTGAGAAACTAGCTACAAAAAATGATAACATCCAGAACTGCAAAAATCAGGGCAACAGACACCTGGGCACGCAACATTACATCTCCTTTGAGCTCACACTCAGTACCTCAGCAAAAATAAGGAGATTGAACCAGACCTATGCCTCTCATGATCTGCCCTCCATTTCTGTATGTCTGGCCCCAGCTTGGATATCAACAATATACTTGGTACTTTATTAATTGTGCTGAAAATGTAACTACACCCCTACACCAACCCTGGACTTCTGAAATAACACAGAATTATCCCCAGCTCAAGGCTTAGCCTCATGGGTTTCGCAACAGATTGGGAAGAGAAGGAGAGTGAGGCTACAATGACAGGCTGCTTTCATTAGAGACAGAGACTGGGTTATGTAGAGTAGATGTAGGAAAAGTTTAACAGACTTTTAAGATGTGTTTATAATATTCCAGAATTTGAAATTCACATGCATCCAGGAATATCATGGGCAGGGTTAGGGCAGGACTGCAAATAGACAGGTTTCATAAGATCGGAAGCAAACTAAAGCCTCTCATCATGTTTGTCTTCACACACACACACCACTGCCTTCATATACATTTAGTCCCTGATCTGCAGGAATTCAGAAGCATGCCTTCAAGGAATATTTCCCCCAGCTCTTGCCCACAGGCAGTAGCCTAGTTCATTCCCTCCATACTGGGAGGATGTTTTATGCCAGAGGAATAAGAATGGAGTTGTAGCAGCCTGCATGCTCTGGAATTTTAGGTGAAACACAACAGTTTTGGGAGATTTGGTGCACTCATCTTCATAGCAGAGAGGATGACTATTGCCCTCTGAAGCTTCTCAACACTTACTTAATATGTGGTAGCAGGAAAAATTAGTTTTAGGTTGTCAGCTTCTCTTGACTGTGGGTAGTTGAGGTCTGTGTTGACGTTTTGCTGACAAAGACCCTGTGCAGGTAGGGACCAGCAGAACACTCTGAACAAAGAAATATCCCTACTGCTTGGTGAGAAGTTTATCTATTGCTGTGCACAGGAGGACAGAGTTGGAGCTATTCCAAAAAATTCTCTTTGCCTCTAAGTGCCATGGCATTGCATTGCCCTTACCTCAGCTGCAAACCCCTGTTCATTGTTAACTAATTAATTTCTCCTGAGCATAACATTCATTTCCCTTCCTTACTTTTTCCTCTGTCTTGCCACAGGTGGACTCCTGCTCTGTGTCGGTCTTTTTTTCTGCTTCCAAAGCAAGAGGAAAACCACCTCTCTCCATTCTGATAGCCCATGTGTGAAGGGAAAAAATGGGATACTGACAACGGGTTGGCATGATGCCTGAGGAGTGGATGCACCAGCCCTCAAACTGGTTAAAATTAATGAAGGAGAATGGCTGACCTATGCTTTAAAGCCATTCCTGGATTCCTCAGTGATGATGAGGAAAGATAATAAACTTGCTGCCTAAACCATGTTTTTCTCACCTTCTCCTGAGCCTCTGAAACATTGAAAGGTTGGATGGAAGGGATGAGTCTCTATGCCAGTTCTTTTCCAAGGCTGATAATTCCCAAACTTCTCACTGACAATCTGGCTGGTCAGAAAGGGCCAGATACCCAATTTCACCTAATTCTCATATGGCCAGTCCATTTAGAGGATTCCTGGGCCATCTTTATAATAGATTTGCAAAATACTTTGATTGCCTTCCCTGCACAGACTCCATAACGAGAGCAGAATTCACCCAACTGATGCACAGGAGGGTGCATATTTACCCTGCTAAAAGGAGTGGCAAAACTCCACATGTGGGAGCCATAGGTAAGTTTTAGAAAAAATCACTGTTGGGTTCCAAGTCACTAAATTATTCCCACTGGTTTTGAATCAAGCACATACAGTGTAAGAGAACTAACATAGTTAACCTACTCTGCAGTTGTTAATTTTGCCTGGTAGGCAAAATCGAAAAAAAAATCCCACTGCAAAACATAAAAATTACAGATATTTTGTATGTCCCTTTGGAGTTCAACCATATAAACTACTGAACTGGTACAGCTACAGGAGCAGAAAGACCCCACAGGGGAGGGAAAGGGATGGAGGATTAGTGGTTTGAATTGGGAATTTTCTAGGGCAGATCCATGGCTGCTGGAGGAATACTGTTCAAGAGGAGAAGACTGCCTTTGACAGTTCTCCATTCACCATGCTCATCTTCCCCTCCCTTTGGGGCACCAAATGTCAAATCATGCATTTTGACACCTATGGAGAGGCAGGAACATGAAATCTTCAAAAGAAAAGAAAAGGAAAAAGGATTATTGGTTTTGAAAGTAAAAACTGGAAGTCAAGCATCCACCTAACAGCCCTTATTTGGACATGGCTGAACAACGTTGTTGAAAAAAGAGTCCTCAGAGACATCTTCACTCTGATTACAAGCACAAAGAGACAACATGGCCAGTTGCATTTTGTCTTTGACTTCAGTGCGACTAGGATTTCACCCATCAAGCCTGTTAATTGACATTTACCATACTCAGATACTTTTTACCTTTCATTCTGTTCAAATCTAGTACTGACAACTTCCAGCCAGGAATATAACACCAGCTGCAGCCTTCAACATAGTTAACTTGGCAGAAATAATTTTATTCTCAGGGAAAGTCTTACTCAACTGCAATAACCTATCTGGAAGAAGGGTCATTTGCTAAGAAGGGTTCATTGACAATCAGAAAGTCTGAATGATATGGAAAGATACGAAATCCAAATACGACTAGGTTTGCCAAGCACCAAGTATGAGTGTGAGGAGGAATATGATCCACCCAGAAGTACCAGAAACCCCTGACCCCCAAGGTGGGAAAGGAGTTCATTAAAGTGGTGTCATAGGTAAGAGCAGGAGCAGTAGTAGGATCAAATTTTCAGAAATGACACATTCACATATAAACCCAGCTTTGATGATATATAGGAAAACTGCTTTTCACAGTGAACTATTAAGCCCTGTCTACTGAGACCTTAAAACTAGACTGACAAAGTCCCTGAAAAGCCAGGGACAAAGCTGCCACAGCCTCCAGTATGGAAAAGATGACCCAATATATCTTTTTTTTGTCCATAATTTCTATAATTCTATGATCTTTCATATTTGGAAAATAAAATTAATTTTTGTTCATTGAATGCTGCCACTGTCTTTTGCCTTGTGAAAGTAGAATCTTCGCCCCAAAAAGTTTCAGCTGTCCTTTATTGCAGTCTTTCATCACTGTCACATCTTCATCTTCAGGCTATCTGCACCACAAAAAAAAATGTTTAGAAACTAAGATTAATAACAGTTTTATCAAAAGGGGTGAAAATGCAATAGGATGCATGATTTTTAGCCTCTAGCTGTTAATGTGGCACCTTATATAGGCTGGCATTCTTTGCCTTTGGAAAACAGGAATGCTGTTTCTGCTGATACAGGAAATGTAGTATGTTCACAATAGTGCTCTGAGAAGACAAGTAATTGTTGACCAGTTGCTATTAATAAACACAGAAACCCTGACTCAAACTATAGCAGTGCTTTCTGAGAAGGACATTTTTTCTAGTTTATCTAATTTATAATTTTTTCCCAGTTTATCTAACTTACCTTTTTTTTCCCCCCCACAGCAGTCCTGAAATGCACTGTGTCATTTTAAAAATTAATTAAGGTTGAAATTAAGTAGAACAGTAAAAGAAACAGTGGGAATGGAAAGGAATTTTTGATTAAAACAGAAATGACTGAAATTAGATACATTACTGTGGAACAAAACTGCACTGACTGTAGCAAGTGACTAGCTCTTACTATGAAATCAGAGAAAAATCAGAATTTCAACAGGACTCAGTAGGACCAGAAAGGTGACACAAAGGAAAGCTGGGCAACCAGCTGTGAATAAATTCCCTGAATATTTTTTTCCTGCCCTCTCTTACCCCCTTGGTGACAACAAATCTTTGTCCTACCTATTTACTCATTCTTGAGCATTGCGTGCTAACTAGGTAGTCCAAATTTCATGGAGTGAAATTTGTTCCACTGGAAAATAATTGCTCAGCTGGGGGTGAGGAAGGGGAACATTTTATTACACATTTTGGAAAACGAGGTGTGTTTGGGTCATTAAGCCATTCTTTTCTCTCTGGATAAAATCAGATCAGAGGGCACTGGAAACATGACAGCAACAGTAGCAAAGATAGATGGACATATACAGAGATAAGATGGGTAGACAGATATGACAGATGCTGATAACAGGGTGTTAATATATGGGGTAGAAGACATTGCAAAAACTACAGTCTTTCTCGGCCAGGTGTGGAAACTGTTTTATGGAATGTTATGTTTGCTGTTAAGAATTCTGTAAAAACATCAAAGTGATCGGATGTATATGATTTATAATAACTATAAAGAAGCTACCAACCCTGTAAATGGAAAAATGGAAAGTCTCTGAGGAGCAGAAAATCATAGGACAACAGAAATAATTTGAAAAATAGTATCCTCAAGTAATATAGATCCTTTCTCACAGGTATCTCCAGAGAAGAAACTTCGTACTGAAGTACACAGCAATCTTGTATCTAGTCCCTATAACCGATTACATCATCTGCTATATTTAGAACACCTCCAGAGTAACCATGGAAACTGCTTTTGCTTAAATTCACATTATTTCATTCAACATTAGTTGACAGTATAGTAATACTTTTGGAAGGTCACAAAACAATTAATGTATCACTGTTATTATATACCTATATATATAGCAATGTGTTTTTTCTTAAGTATGCATTATGCACACCCAGAGATGTCAGATTTCTGACAAAGACTACAAAGAGCCAGATTTGTGGCAATGGAGTGCACATGCAAGACTCCAGGAGATTTCACAGTACATTTCTGTACTTTGCTTTAGGCCAATTGCCTATGGAAAGGGCTCATACTGTCACACTGCATGCACGTCTGTGTGTCTGTCTTTGACATGCAGTGGTTGAACCCAGTTTCAACAAAATTAAACAAAGATAAAATTAAGAAAGGGAGGTTTTTAATCTTCCACAAGGTTTGCAAAGATAAACAGCTATGCGGAAGAAAGTCTTACCAGGGATGCCACTGAAAGACTAATAAGGGCAATCCTTATTAGACCTAAAAGAATCTACCAAAAAAAAAGGCTCTGTGATTTTTGCATGTCATGGAACTACTTATAATACTGATGATCATATTAGAAAATAAATAAAAATATACCTATGAATTGGATTGCAGAAATCCAAAACATTCTTTCTATTATTTCTCTATGAACATACAGATTTGTAGAAATCATCAAGAAATCCCAAACAAGCATCAGAACTTCAAGCAAACATCAGAAATCGTGGAGAGTAAAACAAAAAACAAAAAAAACCAAACAACTTAGAAACAGAAGTCCCAGACTCAGACATCTAAACTGGACTCAAGGAGATACAATCGTTTTATGAAATGGCTTTAAATTTTTGCAAGTAATTATCTGAAATGGAGACGTAAAGTTAGTACTAGGAAAAAAAGTACTACAGGATAAATACAAATTCCCAGTTTTCACAGTGCAGGAATGTTACTATGAGGTTCCAGATGCATCTGTGCTCCTCAGTGTATTTAGAACTGAGCTGTAGATGGGAATGAGGCAACCACATTTGCAGACTACAGTTGATTACAAATAATTTCAGAAGGATCTACTACTATTATGTGTCTGAGTGATAAAATGGCAAATGTTATACTATGGTAATAAATATGAAGCCGAGTATGCGTGTGGAAAATAATCAAAATTATATATGTACAGGGATGAGCTCTAACTTAGCAATGGTTACTCAGAAAGAAATATTGCATTTGTAGGCACCTCACCACAATGATGAGTAAAAAAGGCAATTCAGATGTTCAGAGTTACTGGAGCAACATGAAAAAGACCTTATGTCATTTGCACACATTTTTATCACTGTGTGTGATTCTGGTCACCTCAGAAGTGATTTGAGAGAACTGGCTAACACAAGGAAGAAGAAGAAAATAGAGAGCCAGGCTATGGCATCCTTTCAAGAAGAGAAGAATATATGAGAATTCCTCAGCCTGAAAAAGAGTAAAATGAAGGATGGTAAGATTAAAGCCTACAGATAGATGAATTTTATGGAGAAGATGAAGGAGGAGTGACCTCCTTCGTGCTGGGGAGAGGATGAAATAGGAACAAGGGAAACGGCCTTGACCCCAAATTCCACTTATTGTAAGAGTCCTGCCAGAGATGCATCTTTTCCATCTGTCCCAAGTCCAGTATCCTTTCTCTGAGTGGTGCTAGCCAAGAATGCACGATCACACAGAGACTGCAGGAAAGCACAGGAATCATTACAGAAACATGGAAGAGAGTTTTCTAGCAACTACACATCTAAATGAGCATAACATTTACCAAAGACATTGTTTTTAATCCATTAGAGCTTCTTGGATTTAGAGCTTCTAGAGCTTTCTGTCTCTAGCAATATCCCAATTCTTCAGTAGCATCATGGTAAGACCAGCTGAATACTTTGACAGAATGGCATAGTTCATGCTTCAAAAAGACTACGATTGTCAGCATTTTCCTCCTTTTTCTCAATAACATCAGACAAAACTTGCTTTTGGTTACAGCTGTGACTACCAAGCTGAGTCATGGGACTAGACCTGTAGAACAAAAGGATCTGACATATTCAGTTTAGGGAAGTGAAGATGCTTCAGCTTAGTGCTAATCAAATACCATGGTCTGAAGGCAGCAGACTTTCTGCTGCCCTCCCTCTGCTCTCAGTCCTGCTCCAGGTCTGTCCTGGTACCTTCCTTTGTGCCGTCAGATTGTAAAACAGGTTGTTGAAATGATCTGAATTAAAAATAACCAAGCAGAAAAATCTATGCAAAGTACTGCTCTATTGCAAATGATGGCCAACAGCTCTCCAGATGCTGCGTAGATTTTGTCCATATAACTTCTGTGTGAGAGCAATCAAATGGATTTTCAGTGCAGTGACTGAGCAAAGGAGGACAATAAAAAATGATAATGACAGTCAGTTCCTCCAACAGTAGCATGTCCCCAGAATGGCCAGGAAGAGGTGTCTAAAAGTCAGTCCTGCAGTACTGAGTGTTGTACTCCCTTACAAAGCATGGATCAGGGAATGAATACTTTCTGCAGAGAGGAACTCTGCAATCCCTTGGTGGTGAGAGATCACCAGTTACATTCTGCAAAGCTTCCATGTTGAACATTTGAAAACTACAAATACTTCCCATTGAATGAAAATTGTCACTCACATGTAATAGATTGGTTTTTAAGGAAAATGACTCTTTTGACTTTTATGCTTTTAACAAACTTTTTGCAAAGTACCAATCCCTATTCAATCTGAGGTGTTTCAAAGATGTTAGCTTGAAAAGCATAACCTTTCAAAATATTTTGCAAACATTACATGGTATGTCCACTTGTACCAGTGGAATTCTTTAACAGAAAAATCAGATTGCTACCAACATCCAGAAACTAATTATGAGGGAAAAGTACATTTCAAACTGCAAATATTTCTTTTTATATTCCCAGTGCCTTACAAATTGAATGAAAACTTGATTTTCAACCCCCAACTCCTTCTGCAATGTTAAAAATGTGACTGGAAAATAATATATCACCAACCTGAAACCTTGTTTTTACAAACACAAGTTGTAGCCTAAGGCAATGGTTTCAAACAGTCAAGTGGAAAATCCTGAAACTAGGGGCTGGAATGTCCTCTTGGAGTGGGGAGGCACCCTGAACTATTGCATTGTCTGCATGTTGATGTTTTGTAGCATCTTATTCCATCGAATGGGGCAGAGATTATTTCAGATCTACATTAATTTGCTAAGCAAAGTCATTAGGCTCCTTCAAGTCGTTTGCATCTCACTTTAATTCTTCAGTGTAATATAGATAATTCCATAGTCCCACATAATATGAACCAGCTGAATGGATTCCAATTTATCAAGAAACAATAAATTGCAAAATATCAAGCTGAAATGGCAGTAACAAATCCAGTGATCATTATCCCATACATTTTAGGTTGTTATTTAAGACCTCCTGGGAGAACAATGCTGTATAACCTATTTCTCAGATAGCAGACAGGATTCCTGTCTGCTATATGATCTCTTTGCAACTGTTTTCACTAATATATTATGACTTGTTTATGATACTGAAGAATAAGTGATGGGATCAGCATGGTCACAATGGAATGGGAAATGATGTGGAAATCATTGGGAAAAGGTATAATTTTTTTTACTGTCTCTGTATGTGTATACTGAAGGATTGTAATTAGCCTATTCCACAGACCTCCCATTTGCATCCCTCACACATTGTGTTTGCACCTAGATGCACCCTCTTTGTGCACAATGCCGTGTCTGGAATAATCAATGACTTCTTAACAATAATCACAGAACTCAGACTCAAGATTTAACTTTAAAATTAAATTCAGAAATCCAGAGATGTGTTAGCAGAACTTTAAATCTGTGATTTCTTCACAGATTATGTGGCTGCCAGGCAGCAGCTGATGGCAAGCTGAAGGCTTGATGGCAGCTGATGTAACAGCTGATTTTGTCCTCTACTTCATCCCTGCCCATTTCTGCTGAGACGTACAACTCTCAGGTACCAGGAGGCTGAATCCCTCCAGGAGAGCTTTCCTGCTCAGCTGCTACAGAGGTGGATCTAACAGGTTCTTTGGGAAAGAGCCTCCCACTGGTCAGGAGATTCATGATTATACCTCCTTTACTTTCTCACTTGCTCAGTTAGCACTTCCAGTGAACAAGCTAAGCCTCACCAAGAAGGCACTAGAAAGAGCAAGTAAAGGACAAAGTCAGTTGTCCTCCCTTCTTTCTGTCAGATCAGCTTCTGGTAATGAGGTTTGGAAAGCAGTTGTGGCTAAAAATGTCAGGCAGGGCAGCCATGGGACCACCACTGGCAAAATTTCACACCCCTTCTTTCTGATACATCTTGAAGCCAGGCTCCCTTGCCCTATGTCTCACTCCTATATCTTATGTGTTCATATCCTCATGTACAATCCTCAGTGTTGTCGGCAGCTCAGGAGCACATCTTTCACTCTGACAGCAAAGGGAATCATGTCCCTGGGGAGGCTGCTGTATGCAAGCTGTTTTCGACATTATGTCATGGATTTCCCAAAAGGCTTATGCTATCACTACAATTACTCCCATTTTACAGAGGACATAACTGCAGCTGAGAGCTTACCACTTTTCTCAGAGATTTCTCATGTGAATTATATTTTTAGCTCAGGAATACATTTAAGTATATACTTAAGTCCCTTTACATTGCTCTCTAGGACTACTCTATTAAAGACTTATTTTAAAACCCAATTTAAATACAGTTGATTAAAGTCCATGCCTATATGGCTTTTTGAGTAAGAAAACTTCACTAAATTGGAGTCTTGTGTATAAAATAGATGACTAAAAATAAATTACTGTTCACTGTAGGCACCCAAAAGAGCAAAGAAATATATCAAGAGTTTCATTCTTGGTGTCAGGCATGATCAGATTCATTTTGGGTCTGTCCTCTGAGCAGAGAAAGTACCAGCAGTCTGAAACTGTAACACATAAAATAAGAGAAATAAACACAACTGTTTCATTTGATAATGGGAATGCAATGTATTTTTTGTTGCCTTCCTTTCCTACCCTGATAAAATTTTATTTGTTTTCCACAAAGCATTAAAGACAAATAAAACCATTTCTCTAATAACGGAAAGCTTCCTTTCCCATTGTTTGCAATGCCTTAGCATATCCTGCATAATTCCTACAAGGTAGGGAGTTTTGCAATCAATATGGTTCATAACTGTCCTTCTCTGACAAGGTGCTTTAAAAGATTATGCTGTACCACTATTTCCCATGCAATTCAACAGCTCCTTTTTGCTTCCCTCCCTGCAGAATGATTTTCAGGATGCAGGTAGAACGAGTTATTTGTAAAACCATCATTTCATACCCAGTGACACAGAGATCTCTCAGAGAAAAATATTGTACAGTGCACTGAAATAAAAGCCATAATGAGAGGAGTTAAATTGTGGGATGTGTTGCAGCTGTTAAAAAGAAACTATTAAATCCTTTCTCTTTTCTGTCAAAAGACAATCTGTATCTTCATAGTATTATAATTCAAATAACTATTGAATTTTAGTAGTTCGTTTCAAGTTCTCATTCTTCATCTAGTTATCTGTGTCACAGTTTTATAATGCTATATTAAAGGACAGTGTTATTTTGACCTAATGGAGAGGGACTAGTTTTTTGAACCTTTGCCCAACATTATGTCTTGCTCACAGCACTTCATCATAGACATGTGCACACCCAGATGTGCATACACACATTGCCTAACTCAAGCTGCAACAGACAAAACCCATCTACCGATAAAACACGACCTTTAGAGGGTGTAATCTTGCAACTATTTAATTGCATGCCGTCATGAACATTAATTTGAAGAAGTTGGGGTCTTGGCTAGAGGGGGAGCTGCAAGGAGCAAACCAGTCACAAACCAAGGTTTGGCAAAGCCATCAGGATTAATAGTCAGAGGCTTAAAGACAAGGCTGCCTGCAGCGCACAAAGGTGAGGAAACCCTCAGCTTCAGGGCCCAGCTAAATCAGAGCACTTCCAGAAGCACAGTATCTGCTGCCATCTGGACTTGGTACTGATGCAACCTGATGCCAAAGGTCCAGCACAATTTTCTGAGGCATGGAGGTATTTTTTCTGTATGCTTATGCAGAACAAACTAACAGTGCCCAGTGTACCTGAGCCTGCTCTGGCTGGGCTGTCTTAAGAACAAGAAACAGCCTACCTGAACTCTCTATTTTCCTCTTCTGCCATGCTGAAAAGCATGTGGTATTGATATAGGCTTCTCATCTAAGCAATGATTTACTTTCTCCTTGCTTAGCATATTGATTTAGACAGGATCAAAGTACAAGCTGACATGGCTGAAAACGAATCAACTTATAATTTGCACAGGCTACCATGCCAGTATTGTACATCATTAATAAATATGAAAGAATCAGACAACTCTGCTTGCTGATCATTCATACTACGTAGGAAATTGATTGAGAATATCATTAAACAGAAATTTGTATTTGCTCAGAATCTGGAGTACTTTTTCCTATTTTTCTTTTCAGAAGTTGTCCAAATCTTTAAAAACATAGCAGAAAAGTTGTTTTGATTTTTTTAAAATGTCAGCTATCCCTAAGTGGCTTTTTTCTAGATTCTGAAAAGTATTGACAGGCTTTCTCATTTGCAACTCTCAAAAATTTTTACAAATAATCTTTTTTGTCTGATTTTAAGTCAATAAATATGAATCTATATGCAGAGGAAATGGGATGAAAAGTGAATCATCAGAAAAGTCATCAAGTGAATAGCTCCTTTTAAAATATCTATTAAATTAGAACAAAATTTTTGAGACACCAGAAATCATCTCCACATCCCTTCAACAATAAAAACATTTTGCATGAGGCAGTCTGAAGAGCTTATCTTTCCCTTCCAACTGTAGGTATGAGTGTCTTTGAAATATATTAGCAGTGGGCAAATGACCATCCTAGCAAACCTCTGAGTTTTGTGGTAAAAACCGCCAGTAAATTAAACCTACTGAAAATATAGGATGATGTCAAAGCACAACCCAAGGGGGTAACCAGGATGCTGGGTCTTTGAGATTGCTGTTTGGTGCCACCAGCCTTTGACCTTTGTGTTGCCATCCCACCATGGTGATCACTCACGGGCTGATCTCAGGAGGAATCTCCTGCTTTTCATTAAGCCTCTTGCCTCTCTGCCATGCTGCCAAGTCCTGTGCCAGACTAGGTGCTTCCTCTGCACAACTGTTTTTCCCTTGACTGCCAGCCAGGTCTGTGCTGCTTTCTGCAGCACCTGGATCTTTGTAGTGCAGCTCTCCTGGCTGACTTGGTGTGATCAAAGGCAGCCACTGTCTGACATGCTCGGCAGTTTCGCTGCAGACATGGGGATGTATTTCATAATCAAAATGAAATTTGGGGATTTTGATAGCTATGTCTGGCTAGTCTTTGTCATTAAATTAGCAAATATGAGCAAGGGGGAAATAACTCAGAGAATGATAGGGGTTTTAGAAGCTAATATCATACATAATATATTTTTTTTAAAGTGTTTTGGCTTAGGCAGATTAATTAGCAAAAGGAATAGGCTAAAGTAATCTCTAAGTGCAAACATCATAGAAAGAATTACATGCGTGATAATTTCAGGCCATGACCAATAATAATTGAGAATAATGCTTATCTCATAATAATAAGCACAATAATAATACTAAAGGATAACAATGCCATTTTAGCCAGAAAAAGTGGAAGAAAAAAAGTTTGGCCTGCTTTGTTATTAAGGATGCAGTCTTTGACTTTGTTAAGATAAATTTTGAGACAGAATGAATTATTCATATAAATGTTGCCATAATAACAAGCCAAATAAAATAATGAAAGCAGTTCCTTGATTTTAAGGGGGAAACTACAAATTTCAGCCTCTGAACTTTCAACCATTTGTACACTATGAGGCTACTCTGACTTATGCCTATACCTGCAACACATCAGCTCTGCATGGTCCTGAATCACCCCACATTATAATTTTTAGCATTCAGAGAAGTGCAGGAGCATTGCATCAGTGAGCCTCATGCTGCCTGAGGTGGGTATTTAAGTGCCACCCAGAACCTAGTCCTGCAATGAGTGGAGAATTTTTTCTTTTATTTTTCTAAAAATCTAGAGAGTGTCATTCAAAATGCTTTATTAAAAGCAAAGTTAGGCCAAAAAGCAAAGTCCACCAGATCAGGAAATGTCAGCACAAAAATTATAGTGAGAAGATTTTCAAATAACACATTTTTATGGAAATGGATGCAAATACAGAACTTGGTGTGTCCAAAGCATTTAAATCAATTAGGGCAAAACCAACAAAAGGAATAGAGTTTTTGTACTGCCTGATGAAAATCAGAGCTCTGTGCTTAAAACATGAACTCCCATTTGGTCCCTGAGGAAAATTCAGCATGCAAAACTGTCCCAGCTGGCATGGTGAGCCGGGAGTTGCCTGACTAAAGGCAGCAGACAAGAAGGGGGCAACCTAAGTCTATCAGCATGAGGGATAACAAGATGCCAAAAGAGTGATCCCTGGGACAAAGGTCTCAGACCCAGGCACCCAGTCAGGGAGCACTCTGAGTGAGGTAGTACACAATGCCTGACCTGTTCTGCTGCAGGGTGTCCCTACACACTGGCAGGGTGGGGTCAGGGACACACATCACTGGGGAATGAGTTACTAACCCCACAGATCACCTGTGGTGCTCAGGACACTCACCTGGGAATGGGGAATCCAATATTTCAGGAAGCTCAGGCATAAATCAGAGCATTAGTAAGATACCTGGTGGTCTCAGATGTTTCTGCTGGCTTTCAGAGCCCTCTCTGAAGCCCTTTGTGGGGGAATGAATATACACACAACTTCTCCTCACAGCTGTGGGTGACTACATGCATAAACAAACAATTTCTACTCTAAAAAAACCCATTCATCTGAAGAGGATCCAAACATGTGGCAACCAGGTTGCCACAGGGAACATTGGCCAGTCAGGATGGACAACCCATAGGGTGAGACTTGTTCTCCTCAAAGGTGTAGTTTTAATCATAGGTGTTTTGGTTTATTTTGCAAGTCCATTTCTATTCAGCTTTTTATCATGTCATTAAAAATCAACTCAGCAACAGTACTTGGCTCTGTAAATAAACCTGAGGCTAGGCTGGGAGCAATACCAGTTTATACCATTGAAGAACCTGCCATATATTCTTTCATATTCTCTCCCTTTTTTTTTTACTCCCTGCTGACTTTTTTTCTGGAAGTATTTCATTATTTCAAGCAACTGTACATAATATCAGAGAAGACAGAGTGCAATGTGATATCTTTGTAGCACAATGTTTAGAGTCCCAGGTGTATTCAATTGAGACAATCTCTAGCACTGGAGAGTTTAAATAAGGGTCAGAATCATGTCAGGAAAAATTTAAATACTTCTGCTTTCTAAAAAGTTTTAAAAAATATGTGTAGTTTGGCCAAAAAACTTATAATGGATAGATGTTTTCCAACAGTGTCAGAATATCCTCCGTATCTAGTGTTTTTCTCTTCATTATCATGTAAGCTGGGCTTTATAGACTACCTTACATCAGATCATTTCAAAGCAACCTCTGTTGGTCTCAAGGTTAAACCTGCGGTTACAATAAAGTATTGCTAAAATGTTAGTTCTCAATAGAAATACCTTGGCCGAGGTTCACTTTATACACAAATTATTGTCTCATAATACTGCATTGAAACTAGAAGAAAATATAAGCTAAATTACAAGGATGTTGGTTTGTAGCGATAAATTTTGTTTACAACAGCTTCAGCTTGAGAGCACCGCAAGATCCTGGATTTACACTATTTTTGAGGATGTGTTCATGAAACATGGGTCTCATCCTATATTCACATTTACCCAGTCAAAATGCCAATAGATCTCTCCACTGAAATGACTGCCAGTGCAAAGGGTGGGCAGGGCTGGATACAGTGGGGCCATAGCCATTGCTTGTAGGGGATCCCCATCAGTGTGCCACCCTCAAAATGGTGTTGATGGATTATCACAGATCCATTCCAAGGATGAAACCTCAGCTGGGGCATGACTGACACAGCAGACAAGTAAACAAAAGTAGTTTTGTTGCCTTTATGGTGGTTATTTTCTTTCTGCTAAATTTAATAAACTAAGATTGGTCAGACTCCTGGCAATTTTCTTGTTACCAATTTACCTTGCTTTTTACACATAAATTGCACCTAAACTATTTATTAGATCAACTTGTGTTGTGTTGTGTTGTGATGCTTGTGAAGTAGGCAACTACATAGGTAGGCATTGTCACTGCTACATTTGAGTTTTGGTCAATAGACTGAACCCCAGCCTCTGAGTGGGTCAGATTAATGTTTGTACCAAACAGCTCCACCAGGATCACAGGTCTCAAAAATTCTCCTTAGCAAACACAAGTTTCATTAGAGGTTAGAAATATAAATTGGTGAAGTGACAGATTCTATGATTTGATGGAAGCTCAATTATAAGTGGATAACATAATATAACAAGTGCAGATGAAATCCTATTAAGGTCTGAAAATCCAATATCTCATCTTCCTGACTTTTAATTGATCTTTACACATATTGTCATTGCAGTCAAATATTTGAAATGATTCCTGTACACATAAACAAATGTAAGCACATTAACTCTGTTAATAATTTTAACAAGTAATTTGTATTTCCCATTAGAGTATCTTACAATTTGCTTTACTATAATTAAAGATATCATCAGTGATAAGCTTTAATGTGTTATTTAAACTCTGCTTGTTTATAAGCTTTGCTTTTATCATTAACTGCAGGTTGATAAGATCCACATCTTAATGAAGATACCCTCATTAAGAAATTAGATTTTATGTCTAAAGCAAATAGGATGTTCAGGTAGAGAAGGACTGTTGATTTTTTCATAAATCGTAAATGTAGACCTTTCTTTTTAAGACTGATCTTGGTAAGTCAAGCAAGTTCATTACACCACAGCTTTAAGTCTGTTTTAGCAGAAAAGCAACACTTCTGGCAAGCAGCATTTCCTTCACTCTGTCATAAATTTACACGACTCTGTGGTGTCAGAGTAATGATGGGTAAAAGAAGTTCTGCACATGAAGACAGTTATGGACACTTGCTCTAGAGCAAAGTCAGGTCACTTTGCTTTTGAGTGGGAAGAAAAGCCCTAAAGAATGGAAGTGGTTTTGTCTGAGTTTCCCAAAGCCCAGAGGGTGGAGGCTTTCAGGCATCAAGCTAGAGAAACAAATGGGATACGTGCGATATGGGACAATGGTTAAATCCTTTGCAAATATTTTGCTTCTTACGTACTTCCAAATCAGGTACAAAACACCCCTCCTTTATTCTTCTAACACAATGGGAATAAACAAACTATTTACCTCTGCCCCTGCTCTGTCTTGTATAATCATTATGCCTCTCTTAACAGCAGTGCTCTGAAATTGCTGCTCAAAGATTATTTCTTTCATGTTATTTGCCAAGAAGAGAAAGACAACTAATATGTATGTTTCCAGCTTGAAGTTTGAACTATTTGCTTGTGGTACAAATTTGAGTTTTGGGAGTCTTTCTATAGATATACCCAACACTGCCACTTTGTTAACAAAAACAACTTTTGTCACCAGCTATGACTAATCAATTTTAGTTCAGTAAGCAGAATATATGTTCAATTCATAATCAAACATCTGAAATTACCCTGAAAGGCAGAGAACAGATGAGTGGTTTAGCACTTTTTTTTTATTTTAAAGTTTAGAAGACCGTTAGATAGAGGCAAATAAATGTCCTAGTGAATAAACTGGCAGAGTAGGTGGAGGGGAAAATAATTTTCCTTAGTTTATTTTTCACTTGTGGTTTGTTTAGAGGGCTTTTTTTTGTCCTCAGTTTTATTTTAAGGAATGAAACACTCATTCCCCAGCCTCAGCACCTGCTCTTTACTGCTCTTATTTTTGGGTATAGAGGAGGTGATTTGGACCTTAATTAAAATTGAAATAACTTTTTCCCATGGAATGATATTAAATATTTTGCTAGCAAGAACTAGCATGCAGTAAAAACTTTCTCTTGCTACTATTTTGATGAAACTTTCAAGATTCCTCCAGGAAATGAAAAAAGACTACAAAGACATCACCGGCAAGTAATAGATTGATGGTCTTCCATTCCACACAGCATTCAAAACAGCAAAATTTTTGTATCCTCCTTCTCCAAATTTCAACTCTCCTTCCTTTGTAACTTACATTTTCTGAATTGTTGAGAGTAGAATAAATTCAACTACAACATTAACTGAAAACTGTTTAACTATTTATGCTACTATAATTTTGTATTGATTTTATGTAAACTTTTAGCCAAACACAGATTGCCTTGCTTAAAGAAGACTTTTGGGATTTCCTAATAAATTGCCTTTCTGATCTTTAATGGAGCATTAGTAATTATTGGATACAACGTGATTTAAAGTCATTTACAAATCACAGAACAGCAGCTTGATAGAGTACATTTCTGTTTCACTAACAAGTTGGGTTAGCTGCAGTTTATATCTGACAAAAATACTAGAAAAAATACTGGGAAAAATTTATCTTGATTGTAAAATTCTGTGTGAACTTCATGATATCTCATATGTTGGATAGTATTTTCATCACTAAAAATTACTGTCGTGATTTACACAATTCTACAGGAAAAACAAATAGCAGAAGCAGCGCAACAGAAGGCTGCAGGACTAAATGACACCTAAATTCAACAAAATCTCAGCCAAGGAAAAATAGCCAGGTCCAAAACAGGTAAGAAAATGAATGAATAAAAGCATTCTCCTGCTTGCAGCAGTCAAATTATAACAGTTTGCCCAAGAAAGATGAAAACAGAGAGAGAACTGATTATTCTTAAGACAGAATTTCTGGTGACCATCAGATATTTAGATTTTTCCCTCAGTTGTTGGTTAACAGCCAAGAAACCCACAGAACACACACCACTGGCTAACAAGGATCTTTGGGTGGTCAGAAGTTGCTGTGATGCAGCAGCTGGACACAAATGCATCGTAGTGGGACATATTAATGGCCTGACAAGTCCTCTATGTCTTATCCATTTTCCAATCCTGATAACATCTCTGATACTTGCTTTACATACAAAATGCTTCAGTAGTTTTTCCATAGTCCTCCTGTTGGTCATCTGGCACAGCTGGTTTCAGCAGGCTCACTGTGCACTGAATTGAGGATGTGCTGGGGAGAGAATTCACTTCTCTGTAATGCTATTGAATTATCTTTTGCTGCTGGCAATCCCCATATTTTCAGCCATTGGTACCTAAGGCAAGGATGTTTTATTAGGCACCCTATAGCCATGGCCAAAGGCTCCATTACCTCAGAACTGCATACAGGCCTAAGAGAAAGCTTCCCACCCTTTGTCCTCAACACACTAAGGATGCTACAGCTGTCAGTTTGTGCCTCTGTCCCTATCACAGCTCACTACATCCACAGCCTGCTCACAATGCTCACTGTCTCTGTTCATCCTTGCTCCTTTCTTCACTGCACTTCCCCACATGGCCCTGAAGCCCCCACCTATGTCCCACTCAGGTGTCAATCCCCCATGTCCCTGCCTCCCACTCCTGCCTTTTGTACTTCCAGCTCCCACCCATACATATTTCTTCATTCAATATCTGAATCACCTCTTCAGCCTCCTTTCCCCATTAGCTGCTTCCACTTTGGCCGTTACTGCCACTCAATTCTCTTTCATATTTCCACTCTATCCATAGCAAACACCGCCCAGGTCTGCAATAAATTTCAGCTAACCCATTTTTTGTTCCTTACATCAATCTACCCTGATGCCTTTTATCAGTTTTCTCCCTAGGGAATTATTTGCCCTTTATTTGGCCCCTATAAAACTGTTGAAGTAACTGTATTCCTATCATGTCTACCCATCTATCTTTAGCATTTATGGTCCTTGGGTCATTACAGAGTGTAGGTACCGCTCCCTTTCCTGAGATCACCAATTACCATTGGACCCACTTCCTTAAAACTTAAACCATTAATTAGATACTCTTGCTAGTAGCCTCATCCCTTTCATACTAGCTCATATATACATTTCAATACCTTTGCCAATCTATAAACAGAGGAACAAGCCCATAGGACGTGTTTTTGTAGGTACTTTCTGCCAGGCAGAGCTGAAAAGGCTGCCATGAGTGACAATGGCACTTGCAGATTGCAAGATTGCAGACTCCACCCTTGCAGATTGCCAGATTCCCCAACCTGGTGCATGGCCTAAAGGAGTTAATCTGTTGACTTGAGTGGTCAATGAATAGGGCCTGCTGCCTTGTTTCTTTATTTGACAGAGCAGACAAGAACAATATGACTAAGAAAACATTTTTAAGATTTAGGAGAGGGTTGGTTTTTTGGTTTTTTGTCTGCTCATTTCATGGCGTACCATAACTCATGGAGGTCATGGATGTTACTCTAGAAAGCAAAAACCCCACAAATATTCTGTACAGCACTCACTGGTGGAAAGAAATGCAAATGTTCAAAGCCAGCAAGCAGATAGCAGTGTATTCTCATGTGTACAGGAACTTTCTTAGGTAGATCTAAAATGAGACAGTGATTGATTGTGGAAGGAACTATTATGTAACTTAAACATTATCTCCGTTTCCACAACCCTAATCACAAAGTTCCAAATGCATTCAAGTGACAAACCAATTTAAAAACAATTTGACTCCCAAGACAATCACAACAGGGAAACACTTTAAACTGAACAGGTATTACAATGCAATTAGCACAATTAACCCTTTGTCACAGCAGCAAATCAAGAGTTTTCACCTCTCACTGTTTCTTTAAATATCTGCAATTGAAAAAATGACTTCCAGCAGGGAGGAGTTAACACTACAGCAATCTCTCCCTTACAGATTTTTAACAGTCACCAGGTGGCAAAATCTATTTATACACCATATGTTTGTAATAGGATCTCAATTTGTAAGATACAACATTAAATTTCTCGAATGAATATACTGAACAGAATAGCATGGCAACTGGAGCTGCAATAACATGATGAAACGTATTAAAATAGTTGTTAATATAATAATCAGCTGTGTTTTGTTCCATATGGCAATTTATGTTAACAGTTAAGATAAACCCCATCTGCTTCTTCAAAAGCTGAGTATAATAAAGGAAGAAAGGTCACAATTATGAACTTCTGCCTCCAAGTCACACTGTGTGTATTTAATAATGAATGTATAGCTCACTGGTTTTCTATATGATGTGTTTCAAGTTAAATGGCAAGGGTTTTTCCTGCATGTAAAAAGTACTGGTTTCAGAGAGAAATGCATTCCGTATTTCCTAACTTATTAAAGAGCCTTGCAGAAATGCATGGATGGCAGCAGAATGGTCAATGGCAGTGTAAAGAGCAGACCTAAATTTTTCCTGCACTGAAGATCCTGTCATCTCAAGGTATACCTGATTCCGCTGCTATGAAAAGACAAATGGTATATTCCACACATCTAACAGGTGTGCTGTGCTACTGTTCTGCTTGTACTGAAATGAGCTGACAGTACAGCAATGGAGAACATTTGTCTTTATAACAACTGACAAGATGCATGATTACAACTGTAAGGGTATCAGGGATAAAAAAAAAAGGCAGGCTCTGTCTATGAGACTAGTTATTAGTCACATGTTGAAATGCTGACCAAGTCTAGGGGAGCAGGAATTATTTGTAAAATTACCCTCAAAGAATATTATCTCCCACCCTGCTTCCAACAACCAAATCAAACAGATCTCACCTGCACTACATTTTTATTCTTTTTTTTGTGAAAATTTCTGTCAAATTTGTAACTTCACCAAGTTCAAACTATTAATGGCTGTCTGAAATTCATCACATCTGTGGCTTTGTTTCTTCAATCCTTGAAAAAAAATCCATTACTATGATGGATTTTTATCAACACAAATATCTCAGAAGAATTTGCCCGCTGTGGGCAAAATATACATATATACTGTATTTATTTTAGAAGACAAATCTCTCCTGGGATATATTTGAAGGAAGTATAATTGTCAAGTTCCATGTTCAAACAGAGGATCCTCACTTGGGCATCTACATTACGTCTTTTCTATCTTACATCTTTTACTGCACTGAGATATGTAAAGAAAGGGTCTAGGTTGTCAGTTTTGTCACACATATGAGAAACAGTCTATCAAACACTTCTTAAATAGTACAGAATTCCTGAATTTGCCTTCTTAAAGTGTATGCATTCTTTGCTTGCTGCCTGGAAGTTAACCTGGAATGTAATTTCTATGAATACATAGATCTGTAAATACAATCTTGCCATCGATGGACAGATGTGTTGTCCTCTGCAATGCACAACAAATTCACCATGTAAAGAGCTCTAGGTTTCCTGTTTGGAGCCAGGTGTTGACAAAGAGATGGGTAAGAGTTTGTGTAATCTGGGATACTCATGTCAGGTACCTAAATAAAAATGATTAGAAACATAGCTTACTCCTACCAACTATCATTTAAGTTTCATGAATTGCCTCTCAGGACACAGTAAAGGCAAATGTGGATTTTCCCGCACCTATGAAAGCATTATTTTAGCTAAACCTTTTCCACCCACAAGGAAATTACATGTACAGCACCACCAGTTAATATACAAGCAGGAGATCCACCAAGGATGTGGACCATGAAAAGATCCAAGGTTTCTTGCAAGATCTCCTCCAAGACTCCCACCAAGTGAGTGCATGTCCTCCCTGGTGAAGACAGTCACTGTGAACCAGTGCCTTGACTTTATACAGCAGCAAACTGGACATAGGAGCACCAGCTGACATTGTTCAAGGTAGAGAATGATATGACATTTGAGTCTCCAGTATGGTGTTTTCCTCCAAAAGATGCTAGAAAAAGGGATAACTGAAAAAGAATCTTCTGTCTTTGAAAAAGCTCTAAGTCTCAGCACCACTCAGAGCCACACTCACGTGAATTTGCTGCCCCCCCTACAAGCCTTGTTTTTCTCTTACCTGTCTTCTCTACAAGCTTCTTGGCCAGATATTTTGTCCTTATATCTGCCTGTAAAAGATATCAGTAAATTGTTTAACCAGACAAACATGTAACCAACCAAGAAATAATAATCAGTTTAGAAAGTAGGCCTTTAGACAAGTGGTAAAGAGTCCTTTCTATCATGGACAGGTATTACCTCAGGAGAGATGCTGTGGCCTCTTTTCATATTCAGTCCTGCACAGCTCTGTTTTATTTATGGTAAAGTAAAACAAAAATGAATTTAGAAGGAAATTATATCACTTCTATTTAAAATTGAGATATAAACCACAGAAGCCAAGATATGCAAAGACACGACTGTCATTTTTCCTGACACCATGCAGTCTGACATAGTGTCAGACTTAACTTTGAATTTCCTGGCTTTGGTGGGTTCTTGTTCTAACCCTGAGATATCATTTAAATGTGATTTGTCGTTTCTGAATATAACTGTAACTCTTATATTATCAATAATAATAGGGTACCTTCTGCTCCTCAGGGGCAAACTCTCAAACAAATGGTTTGTGAATCAATAAATACATTGTGTGCTGCAGCTGAATTTATTTATTCATGAGATGCTTATCTCTCTGTAAATTCCTTAGGAAAAATCCTTAATCCCACCATACTGAATCGACTATTTATCAGTTTTAAATTGGACTTTATTAATTTTGTTCCATGCTGGAAAACGTCTCTCACAATCTATCTTTGGATGGAATTGAATTTCATTCTGTCGCCCTTTTCTCTCTCAGGGACAAAACCCAGTGGTTAAGAATGGGAAATAACAGATGGCAACAATCTCCCATATACAAATCTGCTCCGTCTGAGAGTCCTGTAAACTCTCTTTGCAATGTACTTGATGAAGCTTGTATGCCATGGCATAAGCACAGTCCCATTTGGCTTCTCACTTATCGGTGACAGGCTGAGCTGTTTCTTCCTTTGTTTTATTGCTGGCTCATTGGCAACGGCTGTAAGTAGAGATCAGCTCCATCACAACCAAGCACAATTATATTTATAGGGTACAAAGATACTTACAAACCTGTAAGCATAAAATTGCATTAAAGGCTAAGGTTGTGCTGTAGATTTTACCTACTGACTGTGGCAGGAGATGTCTTCCCAAGATCTAGGAACTAAGAAAACAGTGTTCTGCTCTGGGCTAATTTAAATAATCTCACCACTCATTAAACACAGCTGCAAGGCAAGGAATGACAGGGTTCAAAGGCAGACCAGGGGAATATATTAGTTACAAAATTATTGTCAGAGCCTTTAGGTATGTTTCCCCAATATTCCTCAATGTAATGCCATTAATTACAATGGGAACAATTTTGTCATTTGCAAATGCTTTAAAAGTTTAGCAGAATATTCTGTGCTGGTAGCCTAAGTAGCCTGTTTTTAAAAACACTCTCTCTAGAGGATTTCAAAATATTGTATATTTTGATTAAAGACCAAAAAAGGAGTTTGGTTTGGTGTTTGTGGACTATTTCACATTATGTGATTGGTGAGCTGCAGGCCCTCAACTGTGTTCTTTTCTAAAAATGGCTGTTGATGTGTTTTAAAATATATTGCCTAATTCCAATATTTTCAAGAGACTGCAGACTGCAGGAAGAAGAGCGTTCAGACATTCACATAAGGTTATATTTTGCTTGTATTTTTACATATTATTATCATCCAGCTAATTTTCTGGCCAAATGGCATCCACTGGCTCATCAGAAATGCACCATTCTCCACCTTTTTGGCAAACATTCCATGATGCACCTGTTAGGACAGGCAGCGAGCACAGCAATGGGGCAGTCTCTCTCAATTCAGTTCCTCTGATCAGGGGGTGCCAAAATGCTTCAGGGCTATCGGAGTGTTGATATCTCCAGTGCAATTTTCATCTTTGCTAAATAAAATAAACTTTCCAATATGGCTCAGGAGATTGGACTAGTGTCTTTTTTTCTTTTCTGCAAATAAGAACTGCTGCCATCCTTTAATATTTATCAATCTGAATCCAGAGGGAAATATTCAGCCGCTCATTTTCCAGAACACGTGTTTTTTCTCACCCAAAAGAAAGCTCCTGGATTCTATGAGGCAAAGAAATTCAAATGCATTTGATTTGGGAGAAGGGGATATTACAAATGCTTGGAGGCCTATGTGGCAAGTGGCCATATTTCAGATCTGCTACTCTAATCAGAAGGAGAGTGACTGCAAGGTGTTTTCCATGGAATACCTCTCTGGAGCTAAATCCAGGGACTAGGGCATTGTTTATGAAAACACTGTCATTTTTAAAGGAAGTATACTTGTTTACGCATCATAAAAAATTTAATAGATACTTCTCCTTTAGGGACAAGTGCAGATGACTAGAGCTCAAGGAAGTTGTTTTATGGATCCTTCAAGTGAGAAGGAGAACTGGAAACTAAAAGACTGTAAGTGTTGCTTATGGAGTCTGTCACTTTTAACTTTTGTAAAACTTGTAAAGGAAACACTTCCTATGGAAGAGATACAGGAGCTCCCAATTAGACCTTACACAGCACTTAGGCACTTGCTTATCTTTCAGCCTATGAGTAGTAATGCTGACTCCCAAAGGACATGCTTACAGCTGAGTATAGTCTTCAGCCTGGATGGAGAAGAGGACCTGGTGCAGTGGCAGTGTGCCATGCTGTGCCCTTCTGTGTCTTCTGTGCCCCGACTCCCTTCTTTTCTAGGCCAGACAGCAAAAGACGTCTCCAGGTAGCAGGAATTATTCTGCAGTGGAGATCAGTGGACACACAAATGAAGTTTGAGCATATTTGCTGCTGCTTTAAGCCTTGTTTTGGTTCTGCAGAGTCTTTGCTTAAACCTGCAAAGTCATTTGCAGGCAAATTCACAGGCAAAAGTCCTTTGTTAACAGCAAGCCACCACCAGCTGCTTTTAGCCTTTGTGTGTGGGAACAAATGTCACAAAAAACAAGGAAACGGAATATCCTTTTTTTTTCATTGGGAATTAAAAGCATTAAAAGCCATGGGTCTATCTCACTGCACAATTTAATTAGACTATTTTTCAGTGGTTTGTTTAGTTTTCTTATTCATATTTAATGTGGCTGCAAACAGCAAGCAAGGAGTTTGGTTCACCAGCGTAATGATGCATTATGCTAGCAACTAAACTCCTGAGACTTTGTGATCCTGGCATTTATGGTCAGGTCAGCTCCTATTATTCAGTTTCTGGAGTCACATGTGAAGAATATTAGCATTCGTTCTTCCAGCAAGGGGAGGGAGAGCTCACAACCAGCATGGCAGTGGATGCTGTTGCTAGGCAGAAGCCAGAGTCCTGCGGTAGGGTCACACCTGCTCCCCCCCACCATGGTATCCAGTGTCATCACAAATAACTGGATACGGATTGAAGAAAGCTGTTCCACATTCTCTGGAAGGACAGATGATAAAGAGCGGATGGAAGAAATACGGTGTTAAGAGTTGCCATTACTCAGCACAAGGGCTCATGCTCATCCTTGGCTTTTAGAGTGGTTTGTTCTGTTGAGAGGACAAACAGCACAAAAGAACAGACAGAGCTGGTTGTGTCATCATCCCTGAACTGCTCATTACTCCCTTCAGCCACTTGGAGAAAGTATTGAAACTGAAACATGCACCCAACTGTTCAGGTGTTCAATAAAAGAGAACTGCAGGTGGTGAGATTTAGAAATCCTTATCCTAGCCATCCCACATCCCTATGAAACCTATCTGCTGCCCTGGAGTTTTTCTGAGCCCTGAGAGCTCTTCAGACACCATGCTCTAGGGTAATAAAAACAGAGTTGCCTGGGGCCGCTGCCAATAACATGGGAACGTGACAAGCGGAATTTAAGTTTTGGTTTTCTGGGCCATTTTTTAGTGACTTTCTTTTTTTTTTTGCTCTATCTGGCTTTGATAATCTAGTGGTAGCACTGATCAACTTAATTTTTTCAAGTTGGTTATATATTGCAGTTTCTAGAGTATATTTCCGTGAGTATATATAACAGATGTTGAATTTCATTTAACAGAAATGGATATTTTTAGGAATTTTTTGGAGCATGTATAACAAAAAGGCAGACTGACACAGCCATGGCACCTTTGTCTGAGTTTTAGAAAGTTAAAAGACCTATTGAGAGGTCTCAAATATTATTTCACATCTCTAGCTAATATAAGAAATACATTCGGAGTAGGATAATATGAAAAAGAATAACTAACTTTTTCTTATGCAGAAAAGTTTCAAAATCTTTGTCTCAGTAAAGAAACAACTCTGAGAAAAAATTAATATTCCAATCAAGTCTGAGATATTGCAGTCACATCATACAGCAGTGGTATAATGGATTATGAATGATGAATGAAGGGAATAAAATGAGATAATCTAAAACAGCTCACCATAGATAGGGCTTTACAGCCAAAGCTGGTGTTGACATACTATAGAGTCTTAACTGAAAAGAAGGCAAGAAACTGAAGTCTACTGATGGTCTTGTGCTTTGGGAATGTTTTGCCCTCCCTACATATCTGAAAAAGAACTATCCTGGCTTTGAAATCAGTACATAAAAATAGAATGGGGAAAAAAAATCCATGGAGGAATCTCAAGTTGAACCTGAATGCTATTTTAAACAGAGGAAGGCGAAAGTCTCTGCGTGGAATATGGGCAAAGCTTCTGAAGGAGGCTGATGAATATCTTCCTGGTGCTTAAGAGACTACATAAAACAGTCAAATGGAGTCAATACTTTAATAAAATGACTATGGTGCACTTTAAAAACAAAGCTGAAAACAAATGCGAAATGTATAACATGCTCTGCATTTAGAATATATGTTGCAATCAATTGGTTGATGCTGGCCTAAGGTATGTCTGGTGTGGGTTACAGGCAAGGAGGCTGTAACATGTTGGGTCTTGTTTCCTGCACTCTCTCCCTAAGGAAGAGTAATGTTGAAAACACAGCCTTGCCCCAGTAGCAAAGAATGGAAACGTGAAGGTCATTGACTATATGAAACTTTATATTGTGGTTAGATAGGCCAGTCAAAACTATGAAACTGCAGAACAGAACTACTGGATATGAATTCACCAGGATCATGTGTACAGCATTTCATTAACATTGATATGGTTTGTCTGGAGAGGATCATCCAGCAGAAAAGAGAGGTTAATTCAGTCCTTACGGCTGCTTTGATATGAAGAGAAAATTCTCAAGAGGTGCTCAGAAATTTGTAAGGACTCTGCCTGAGAGTCAAAAAAAAAAAAAAAAATCACAATTATTCATCCCTTTCTGTGTGTATGTAGGGTTTCCAAAATAAATACTATTGAAACATGACCTTGACATCTGTGTACATAATCTGTTTCAAGTCCAGGGCAAAAGACTAGCATTTCACAGAGCTCCTTAGTCCGTGCCATTAGGTATGAACCTACACGATAATGATGGTAGTGAAAACAATGGAAAGAAATGGAGGAAATGCAGGCAGACAGACTATAATTTGCATAGAGCATTTATATAAAAAACATTCCTTCGCTTCATGGCTTTAAAGTGGCTATAGAACAAGCCTTTGTAACTTCAGCAACATCAACAGTGCTGAGTGAGATGTAAGCATGATTTACGTTACACAGCTGAAATGATGGAAGTCTAGAGATGTGGTCTACAGTAAGCCAGGCTGGACTGCAGCCAGGATACTTAGTTAAGTACTGGAAACTCATGAAAAACAATCTTGGGATCTTTAATGACTGCAGAGGAACAAGTGAACTGCTTTGCAACTCATCTGAAAAGCAGTTTATCACCTCAGTGGAGATGTTCAGTCTTACAGCTAAGGCACTGTTGAGCATTTGGGAGATCTGGGTTTATCTCCCCACTCCGCCATATGCTTTCTGTGGAACAGAGAAGAAATAAGTCCACCTTTCCAGGACTCCCACACATGGCAGCAACTATCCTCCATGTCTTCCAGCCTTTGCCTGCTTTGTCAAAAAAGCAGAAATTGGATGTGATGAGCTGTGTTTGTACACATCTATCCCTATAAGACCTTTCCATTGGTGGGAGCTGTTCCTGCTTTGGGGAACCACCTTCTTAGGATGGGGCATGTGGTGGCACTTTGAATCATACCCTGTGCATGTGGTAAACAGTAGAAAGTGTCAGGTACTCAGTACCCCATGTGGTAACCTCAGGGATGACCCTGACAAAGGAAGGGTCCTCCTGCTGGATCCTGGTGGGCTGCACTGGTGGCTATTCCAGCAAGGAGGCCCCTATGCCAGGCATGCCCTGGTGGGAGATCTGGGCTCCACAGCCATTGCTGAGGCTCAAAAGCAGAAGAGATGCTCAACACTTTAATGCAACCTGAGAGGGAGAAATATCGCCATGAAAGAGAGCAAGGCTGAGGCCAAACATAAGTGACATTTAATGGGTCTGGTCTAGAAGCATGGGCAAAAGCAACAGTAGCCAGATGTTAGAACAGGGGCTTATGAAGAACAAGTCAGAAATACTCAGGGACTTGCTGCTAGACATATTAATCTGGAATTAAATAATGTTATATATTTCAAAGGAGGCATAATAAAATCCCCAGATACATTACTATAAAACATCTAATTTTAACCCCCTAAAATATTCATATTTCTAAAGTGGTCTGATAGTTAAGTCTAGAGATAGAGCATTCAAAGATTTAATTTAATTAGCAGTAGAATTATAGGCCTTTAGTCTAAATCAAGAAAGACAGCTGTAGTGGTTGCCTAAGAATAACATGTAAGACTTTAAGCTCATTCAGGCTAAAATGTTCTAATCATAAACTGCCAGCAAGCTTTTGAAATAGGTGCTACTACATGATCTGGGAAACAGAAGAAAATACTTCAGAATTAATCATATTAAACTCAGCAGATCAAGAAAAAGACAATATAAATAAGCAGGCATTGTTAGGAAAATGAAAACACAAAAGAGTGGATCAGTAGGAAGAAGAAGATGTCCTACATTGATTTTTTATAACTAGAAATACAGCCAGAAAACTGTTACATAAATCTGAATTGCTATGCTATGGTGATACAGAGAAAATACATCTCTCTGAGTTCTAATAATTAATATCATTAACATAAAGGAAAACTGATTGGGTTAATTCTAACAACTGCTTGAAATCTTTGAATAAAGAAACACTCAATCATCTACAGAAAACATATTCATAAGGTCAAATTGCCTGTAGAAGGTTGTTAGAATAATATGATGAATGAAATAAATGGTTATTTTTCTGTTACAATAAGAATATCTGACAAGTATATCAATATTTCCCTCAATTTATATGAGCAGATGAAATATTTAAGCTAGACATTGAACATGTGAATCTGTACCTTTTCATCCATGGAAAATGGTCAATCTGAAAGAAAATTAGTCTGTGTGAAAAAAGACAAACTGAAGAAACCAAAAGTACAGTGTAAAACCAAGCTCCACAGTTTTGAAAATAAACATTAAGCAATGGAAAGTGCATGTGTTCAGATAGCATTGTGTGACAAGTTGCCAGATGGATACCCTTGAGGGCATAAAGGAAGTGTCTTGGGATCCTGCTTCTTTTGTGCCCAGGTGTATGGATGTGATCTGATAAGAGTGAATTCAATCTTTAAAATCCCTATTAACATAACCCTAGTAGTTTTCCCTGTGCTGCTGTGCTGGTTTTGGCTGGGGTAGAGTTAATTTTCTTCTTAGTAGCTGGTATGGGGCCATTTTAGATTTGTGCTGAAAGCAGTGTTGGTAACAGAAAAATTTTTTCCTTACTGCTGAGCAGCACCTTCACAGACACAAGGCCTTTTCCACTTCTTGCAACACTCTATCAGAGAGCAGGCTGGGAGTGTTCCAGAGGTTGGGAGGGTACACAGCTGGAACAGCTGACCATGCTGACCAAAGGGATATTCCAGACCATATAGTGCCATGCTCAGTATTTAAAACTGGGAGAAGAAGGAAGAAGGAGGGAGAAGTTTGGAATGATGGTGTTGGCTAGAGCCTGGTTCTAATAACACCAAGGTTGTGGGTTTGATCCCTGTATGGGCCATTCACTTAAGACCTGGACTCAATGATCCTTGGGAGTCCCTTCCAACTCAGAATATTCTGATTCTGTCTTCCCAAATGATGGAGACCTGCTTTCCTGGAGATGGCTGAATGCCAGCCTGCCCAAGGGAAGTAGTGAAAGAATTTCTTGTTTTGTTTTACTTGAGCATCCACCTTTTGCTTTACCTAGTAACTTGTCTTTATCTCAACCCATGATTTTTTGCTACACCCTTCCTATTCTCTCCAACATCTCTCCAGAATGAGGTAGGAAGTGAGGGACATGGTTGCTGACTGGCGTGAAACTATGACACTTCCTTGGAATTCTCCATGTTGGTGAGCATTCAAAGGAATGTAATGCATAGCATCAGAAAAATGACAAAAAAAAATGGAACAAATGGATGGACTCTGGAGAAGAGCAGAAAACTCGTCATGGAGAGAAAGGGTTAATTCTATGGGACAGCAACTATGGGATTCTATGGGATAAATGATCTGTGGGCCAGGAAGTTGTAGGTATATTTCCTTATATATTTTATCCAGAAAGGCAGGGATACTTGTGGTGTCTGGTGCAAAGTGCACTGAAGCCAGCAGTTGTATGTCTAGAGTCCCTCTCAAGTCAATGGAGTGAATAAACACTCCAAGGGTGGATTCATTTTATCCTAATGTAGGGACTGGAAAATAGGTCAGATTATTCACACTTTAAAAACTGCCTGTTTCATTCATATGGATGAAAGAGATCTGTCTGGTCTGTCTGATACAGATGTCTACATGGATTTCCAAAAGTCATTCAGCAAGGTTCTTCCACAAAATTTCCTTAAGTACCTAAATGGGCATGGGATAAAAAGAGTTGTTTTATGAATAAACAATTGATTAAAGAAGAAAGGATAAGAGTAAATGGTCAATTTTTGCAGCGGAGGGAGGTCACTGGTTGTACTGGTTTGGAAACAAATCAGCAGCGGAATTAACCCCACAGAAAATATATTGTGAGAGATTCCAAGGCAGAACTACAGTTTAATAGGAAAAATTGAAATAAAAGCAGTAATAAAGAAAACACCAGACTAAACTGACAAGGTCACAGTACAACCTGAGGAAGAAATCCCATCTGTCTCTTGGGGGTCCGGTGGTTATGGAGCTCCTCTCCTCTGGACACCAGTGGAGATGGGTGTCTTGTGTTGTTTTCTCCACTCCTTTTATGCGGGTAGGATGTTCAGTTCCTTCTTTTTTGGGGGTGGGGCATATCACAATGGGATGATGTTATTTGATTGGTGGACAGAGTAGCTGCTTCTTCTCAGAAGATGTTATCAGGGCTGAGTCATTGATGTGAAGATAAGAGGCATCACCTGCCTCTTATCTAATGCCTAGTTTGCAATCTTGGAGGGTGTGGGGTACGATGGTCAGCTGTGTGAATGACCCATCATTAAAGACTCATCAAAAGGTGATGGAGATGGTGCTAGAATACATTCCTTTGGTTACACTTTCATGTAACCCAAGACACTGGTGGAATCCTACAGGGACTGTGCTGGAACTCATGCTGTTTAACATACTCTTAAAATCTGTGAAACAGAGTGTGGGCGGTGAAGTGGCAAAGATTACTGAATATACTGGGTTATTCAGGGTAGGAAAATTGAAGACCAACAATGAAAAAAGTGTAAGGAACTCCTAAAACTGAATGACTGGGTGTCATAACTCAATGTAGAGAAAGGTACAATGAGGAAAAACTTCTGATACATAACTGGGTAATTTTGTTTGATATTACCCTTCAGGACCAAGATCTTAGGCTTCTAATGGATAAGTAAAAAATTCCTTGAAAATGTTAGCAAGGAGGAGTTATGATCAAAAAACCAAATTGCCAGCACAAAGAACTATAAGGAAAATAACGCAGATCAAACTGGAAAACAACATGATGCTTTGAAAAGCAATAACTGAGAGAGGCAGAACACTAGGAAATTGTGAAGGGCAGGTCTAGAACATTTCGGAAAGACTTTGTAATCTATTCCTGTACAAGAACAAGAAAGCATCAATAGGCATTCAGGCATGGTATGTTCATAAAAACAAAATTAAAGCAAGTTGTTCACACAGCTTGTACTTCAGCTGTGGAATTTCTTGCTCCAAATTGCTTGGGGTTTACATAAGTGCTTAGATTGATTCAAAACGCAACCTGTCCAATTAAGAGAATAAAATTTTTTGAGGGTAATTAAATGCAAAATAAATAAATAATATAACCATCCCCAAATCTCCAATGTATTGGTTTAGGATACTACTGACCTGCAACCTGTAGAATGCTTGGGGAATAATTTAGTGTTATCATAGATGGCCAACAGCTTTTCAGACTCATCATTTGGCATCTGCTGTCAGCCACTGCCAGGGGTAAGACACTGGGCTGGATAGACCTTTTTCTCAACTCAGTCTGGCTGCTCTTATATAATGCAAATAAAGAGAGATTCTTGACAAAACTTTGGGTTTTGTGCCACAGTGATTTCCATGCTCAGTGTTAGCATTATAAAAGCACACCTCAAATGTGAAATTGAAAACTGGGTAATTTTAAGGAAGGATAAAATGCAGAATGGAAAAACAAACGAAGCAAAAAGACAAAGAAAAATGTTTGGAAGAACAAGTGCATACACACACTGCTCTAACAGTTAACAGATCTGGAAAACATGGGAGTTGGAAAACAGAGAAACTAAGAGTGACAATGCAGTGAGTCCTTTAAAAGAAATAATAAGCTCACACTGGGCTGCACAGAAACTAGTTCCCTTGACTACCGGAGACTTTTAGAATGGAAAAAACCCAGAGGTGACTGAGAGAAAGAGCAAGTGCAGAAAGAGGGGAAAACAGAGACTCCAATTAAAATGCATCAAGAGCCTGAAGAGATTCATGAGGACACTTCAGATGACGTTATGCAGAAGACTGGGCAACAAGTAGACCTTATTGGGCCAACATGAATGCACAGAGAGCAACAACGGTCAGAAATCATTGCCACTGTGCAAAGTACCAGAGACAGAAACCCCGGGAGGTTATGACCATTTGTGATGCACCCAGCAGAGCTTGACAGCAACTTGCAATTGATGTATTTGAACACGGAGGAAACCACCACCTGCTGATAATTGATTATTACTGTTGTTCTTTTGAAACTACACAGAAGTAAGCAACACATTAGCCAGCACTCCTCTATGAATCACACTGAAGTACTAGTCACCAAACACTGTATTTGAGATGAGCTCATTTGAGATAATGGGTCACCACACATATTGGAGGAATTTTTAAGATTTGTAAAGTATCTGGGCTTCAAATGGCAGTGGTAGTTCTTATTACTGATAGCTTTATGGGCTAGTCAACATTATAAAGACCCAAAAAGATATAATACTGACAAAATCTTCCTTGAGGCTTACTGACATGCCCCGATGGAATCAAAAGCTTGTGTGGCTGAAATGATAATAAACTGCAGCTCTACTCATAAGTCTCACGGCATGCTCCTTCTACAGCCCAGAGCTGCAAATAACAGCTAAGTAGGACAAATGGGAGCAGAGTGGGGAAGGAGAGAGCAAGCTCAGAATGATCATTCAAGAAACTAGGACATGGTTCTAGGTAACTCAGAGATAACGGCATGGGTGGTGGTATCCTTGTGTGGAAGCTGCATTGTGGAAAAATTCACTTTATCTGCAATTCAGGTAGAAAGTGGAGAGAAATGAGATTAACCTCAGATGTTAGAAGATAGCCTTGATCATGTACCTACTCCTCTGCTCTGATAAACATCTGATTCATGACCCTGAAACAGCATCTGAGAAAGCTGACAGCTACAATCCCACCATGGTTTTAAGGCCACCCACTGTGCAGAAGAGAGGTGACTCACATCTGAGCATCAAGTGATACAAGGGAACTATACTATGCCACTCAAAAAGTTCAAGCCTAAAGATCTGACATTCTAATGTAGTGATTACACAGAAACATTGGTAAGAGCATTTTCAGTTTTCTGTGGTTTTCATGGATCATTAGATAACTGGTGCAACATCATTTACAGAAAGGCTCTTAAAATTACTCCATGAGATTGCTTTCTTCTCACTCGATCAGCATGGGTGCTGAGTTCAGATGCTGAGAGCAAAGGGTGTTTCTGAAAGCCCAAATTAAAAAAAAAAAACTGTTTGAGTTTACATTCATGGATTGCCATTCAAGTGAGCAGTCCCAACAAAACAAAATATAGGTCAAATAATAAATATGAAAATAAATATGAAAAGTTACACTCAAAACAGAAATTCACAGTTGTGCTGTGGAAGGGTTGGGGAAGATTTGTATTGCTGAGCTATACCTCTTTCATCTCACAGGGGGAAAGGAAAGCCTGTGATCCTGCAGCCATGCCACAGATTTTACCTCACACAGACATTGCCTCAGCTAAGAATTAATTTAAATTAAGAGCACTGAATATTACAAAGCAATGCATTCAAGTAGGAAGGTGATTACAATACTCTGTAAAATGGTTTACTGGAAGAATATGTCCCTTAGAGTGCAGGAGCAAGTTCCTTTCCATACCCTTAGCACTGTCTCTGGGAGCAATCTGGCTGATAAACCACTTGGTATGTGAACTGAAAGGCTCTTTGGATTCCACTGTCTCAGCTAAATCTCCACTGAATACAGTAGAAGCTTAGACATCCAGAGCAAATGAAGACACTGGTGTAGCCTCCTAAACTTAGGTGTCTTAAACTGAGTGTCATGCATTACGGCTTTTTCTCTTCTGCTTTGTGCTGCTCTTACCCTCTTGCCCTTATTCAGCCTAGATAAAATGAGTAAAATTATAATTCATGTAAATTAGAAAAGTCAACTACTCATTTCTTTGTTTGCACAGTCTATCACCAGTCCTTTTGCTTCTGTCTGACTGGGAAAGTTAGGGATAACTTCTCTTTTATGTTTGTCAGATTCTAGCATAATGGGAGCCAGGAACCAACTGACATTTTGGACTGTATCACAATAAAATTTTATATTATTGATCTTAAACTGCTAGTTACATGTTAGCTTCTATGTGATGTCAAAACAGCAGAACTTGTCTCTGCTTGGTGTGTATGTGTATAATTGCAGTGTGACATTTTCACCTGACAAATGTCAGACTGGAAAATCTGAAGCTGATCGTGTGTGTGTATATATATACACACACACACATATATACATGTAAATGAAGTAATTGTGACTGTGTTTATAAAATTTCTGTTCTTCTTAATTACAAAGTAATTATCCATATTTTGCATAAACAGATGCAATCACATTAATTTTTTTGAAAACAGTATGGTCAATTAATTTTAATTAACAGCAATAAGTTTTCCGGTTATTATTATCTTTTCCTAATAACCTCTTGTTCTCAAGGCTTTCTTTAGCCCCGAGGACCTTCTTCAGTTTTCTATTCAAATATTGATGAAACTTAACCCTGGTTAGGTTTTGCATCTGACAAGATCATAACATGATGTGTACTGTTATCCATTAAAAATCACTTAAGGCAATTGTTGTTACCATTGTAACATGATAAACCTGACAATAGACTGTTAGTTCAAAAGAAGCCAGTAATTTCTCTTATTTTCTATTCCTCAAAACATCTGCAGTGATGTGAAAGAAATGTCAAGTTAAAAATAACAATTCTTGGGTCATGGTATCAACTGTGATTTTCATTACATTATGCCTCTGAGCAGACGAAAGCTGCTCTGGCATTCAGACTTTAGGTAAGCTTGTAAATTAAGAAAAGCTTAATCTATTTCAGTTTAAGATTATCAATTATTCAAATAGCTACAAAGAGTCTTCATTTTCCCCACACTGCTAAAATGAGAACACAAGGTAGTCTGCACAGTGGGAGGTGAGCAAATGCTGGTGAGCCCCGTTTGCAGACTGAGCCTGCTGCATCCCTGCTAACCCAGGGTGGGATGCTGGGAGCCCATGGCTAGTGTGATGTTGAGGATGGCTAGCCAGCCAGCTGGGGAAGCTGGGACATTGGCAGTCTCAGCATAATGCTGGAGGGCTTCCTGCATTTTTTTCTGGTAACTGGGCTGCACCCTGCAGATGAGGCTTACCTGTGCCTGTCTGCACTCTCTTGGGATGCTGTGCCTTGGCTTTGGGAGAAATGCTGCTTAAAAGAAAGATTTTCCTACTACCTTCTAAACACCTTTCCCCCTATGCTGAAAGTCAATTATTACAAAGCATCTACCTAATCTCTCACTTAGAAAAATTAATTTATGAAAACAAATTGAGAGAGCTGGCAGTCTGATAAAAACTCTACAGAGGAAAGTATATATAACACTTTACCCCTTCTGTGCATTTATGGCAATTATATTGCAGTATCTGCGACTGACAGGACCTGGTAAGCTCACATTCTGTCTGAGATACCTGTGTCAAGAAAGAAAGGAAAGTTTTATCCTTATTTCAGAACTACATTGCTTTAAACCAGCAAACCTTCAGGGCTGACCTTACTTTTAGGGAACTAAAATTACCCACTCCTAAATGACAGAAACAAAGACGAAATCTAGAAGAAGAGTTGATATTTCAAGACGTCCCTTGCTTTAAGCTATCTCCAAGAAAAATTAAGCTTAAATACAAGAGTGATGTAGGCACATTAGAAATCCCTGTACAAAAAGGGACAGACACTCGAGATATGGACAGTCATAGGTTCCCACTTCAGAATGTATCCACCCAGTGTCACTGCCCAGCATTTGGGAAGAATGGATATCATGTTTGAGAATGACATAGATAATAAAAATTTAAAACATTCACAAGCAGAGAAAATCCATAGATGAAGAAGAACTTCACCAGGGTTATTTTCTTTCCTGAAAACATCATGTCTGCAGCTAGTGGTTGAGTGCATGCACAAATTAAGTTTACAGATTTCATAAAGCAATTTATTCTGCTTGAATGTAATAGCAGTAATTTTTCATGTAAGTCAGCAAAATACAATCCATAAAGGAAAAAGTACTGCCGTTATTTTAAATTCTATTGTTCTTATTCAATCCAAACGTGAACTGAAGCTAAATAATTTACTGTGTAAATTTCATTTTTAATTTTATGCCATTGAAAAAGAAAAGAGAGAGAATGAGAGAGAGAGGAGGAAGCTTCAAAGCTCTAAATCCTTGTATATTGATGTCTCAACAGTAAAATAATCTAAGGCATGTGCTTCAGCAAAAATGATTGCTGGGACCTATAATAGGATTGTTTTAACTCAATAGAGTTTTATAAATTTTTGATTCACTCTGAGTTTTTGACAGTTTGCCAAGTTTGAGTTTTTATCTTTGCATTAATAATACATTACAATAAGTTTTGCTGAAAAGTGGCCACTTTTTTTCTCACTGAATATTTTACTTTTGCCAGCAAAATATTGACTTGGGCTTATAATCAATTCGTGTTTGGCTTGATCATGCTTAGAATGAAACTAAAATATTTGCTGCTAGACAGATGCCAATACAAATGTCATAATTGTCGTACTCTAACGAATTCCATCAGTTGCTAAATGATATGCTTTGCAGGTTGCAACATGTATAGGACTGAAGCCCAGGTTTCAGAAACACCAGGGTGAGAGTAGTTGTACTTACATGAGGCTCCCCTTCCTTTGCTTCAGAAATGCTTCCTCCCAGCAACAGAGTCTATTTCCATACAGTCATCCTCTGAGTCACTTGTGGCTTGCTCACTGACTAGATTCCATCAAGGCAAAAGTACTGAATGAAGAAAAAATGTCAAAAATTATTTTAGTCACCTTCCCCCATCTTCTGAGGCGTGAATGAAAATTGACTTTCAAGAAAAAAACACAATCAGAACAACCACTAGCAAAAGAACTTATTTCTCTAGAGGTATTTCAGGAAAAAAAATTCCGTTGGTGCAATTCATGTATCTTTATCTTCCTTCATAATTACAATATTTATATACAGATTAATTATGCTTGATTAGTATCAGGAAACAGAATAGTCTGAGAAATACTACTGTTTAACCTAACTCAGTTAACTTCCTTCATGAAGATGTAATACAAATTACCCCCTCCTTCGCACTGGCATGCGGTCTAGAAAGCCCCATCTCCTTCTGGCACATCAGTTGCAGACTGAGTGTTTCCCCCACTAGGGCACAGAGCCAGAAGTCTTGCAATTCTCTTTCTGCCTTCAACATTGAAAACACAGCTCTTGGAAAAGTCCAAGATTGGCACTAAGGCAGAGTTCTGCACTGTTGGCAAGAGTTTGCTTTCCCACATGGTCCAACCAGAGAAGACAAGTGTGCATACCTCTAGGAATTCCATGCTGATTATGATGGATAGCATGTATTCTGAACAGGAGAAACCATGCCACACTCTCAGCTACTCCCATTGTTAGTAATGGCAGTGACCTTTCTCAAGCCCCTAGATGACAACTGCAGAGAGTGAGATCACCCCTGGAGAATATAAATGTTGTAGTTTGTCCTACAAAAAGCTGTGCTGAGGTCCATCTCTCTGAAAGGCAAAAGAAGAACACAGAAGTGGCACAGGCACAGAGCAAATACCAAACTCCCTACCTGACCCTCACAACACTGTTTTTTCTGCCATTCATCTCACTTTGATGTGGTTGAATGCTCTGATGCTTTGTCACCTTGAGGGAGTCTGGAATTGATATAATGTGTTGTTCAGTTCATGCCCAACTTAGGTATTCAAAGGAGTGAGGAAATTAAAAACTGGTGTGCACAGGCACTGCAAACCAAGAGATTTTGTATGTCAAGGCATGCCTTAGAATTTCATAAAGTCACTCCTGATGTCCAGCCATTATTTGCAATTAACTACTACCTTCAGGGTGACCAGTTAAAAAAAAAAATACATGAAAATATGAGTTTACATTTAAACACAATTACACATTATATTTATTGCTTAATATAGTAAATTTCTCCTCTCCCCCAGGCAACAAGCAATTGCTCTGAGAAATAAAATATATGTGAGCCACTACATTATGCAAGCCCTTTAAAGCACTGCATACATCTATAGTGTCCCAGTAGCAGTGACACTGCAAATTGTAACATAGCAATATGGCCTTTATGAAAGTAATTTTCCTACATCTGGCCATTACACAAGTACTTTCAGAAATACGTTTCATTCTTCCAAACTTAAATTTCTTTCAGAAAATCACACGAAATTTTGTCTCTGGAAAAGTTAGGGTTGGCAGTCCTGTGGCACATAAGAGAACCAAGTGCCTCCAGTCTCAGCACTAGTGATCTCGAAGAACAAACTCACTTTATATAGTTTCATCTCACTTGGGGCAAACAAGGAAGACAAGAATGTGAGTTTGCTGCAGCTGCTATCTTCTGCCTGGAAATGACTGTCAATCAGCTCGAAAGGAAAGGAAGATGTATCCCTCTCATAGCAAGACACAAAGAACTGAATATAGGGTGAGCCCGCTAAATCAAGATGGTGAAAAACATCATTTGGAATTAAAATTGGAAACAGCTGGGCACTGACCTTCTTCAATGTCTGTGATTAATCAATACTTCTATAATGAATCAATTAATGGTTGATAACTGCTATATCTATTGTGGAGGTCAAACAACAGAAGCAAAATTCAATTGAAATAAATAAGCCTGCACATATACATCAGTGAAAAAATTGCTCTGGAATGCTGCAAAACAAGTGTTAATTATTTTTAATGTATGCTTTCCTTTTGCTAGGGGTGGACTTCCCAGTCTTCAGGCTGGGTGAAGTTGAAAAATGAATGGTACTGCAGAGAATGCTGAACACTTGTGAATGACACATGGAACTGAGTTAAAAATTACCTTTTGTCTCACCAAAGAATAAAAAGATGACAATTTCAAATTCATTCACATCACTGTCTTCTTGCAAATCCACAACAGCAACTCTGTCACTGATACAGCATAGAGCGCTCTCCATTCCAACACAGGCAAGCATAACCTACATGGCAGCAAAGGCAGTCTGGAAGCAAGAAATGCCATCCTGATTTCATTTTTGACAATAGAATTTGTATTTTTCACGTTTGAGGGAATCAGTAAATTCACGGAGACAATAGATGGGAAAAAAAATATTAAACCTCTCTCTCACTGTCATGTGCATACAAAATGAGAATTATCAACCCCACACAATCAAGCACATGAAAAACAATTTTATTGTTTATACAATAGAAGTAAATAAGTTCATTCAACCCTGGCTTTCCAAACTCTGGTTTGCTATATTTTCTACTAATAGGAAGGATTAGTTTGTTTCGGTTTTACTTTCCATGAGAACATCAAAAGACAGAGCTCACGGGTGTTCCTTTATCTATGAACTCTCATCATGTCTTGAGCTGAGCTAGAAAGCTGGCATTTTGTTGCACAGAGGAAACCTTTTGGTTTCGCCACAGTGAAAAACCATGACCAGAAATCTGGTTGCAAAAATGCATCAGATATTTCCTCAAAATATATGATCCGGAATTGCTAATAAGAAAAACAATGGTAATAATTTCCTCACTTTGCCAAGGGTGAAAGATGCTTTCTGTTTTGAGGGTTGTTTTTATTTCCCTGTGTTGAAACAACCATTCTTCCATCAATGTGCACTGGTCATGACATTGTGGGTTTGTTTATGTGATTTCCTAACAGTGTGGATATCTGAGATGCTTTGTCCAAGCATCCTGACATCTCATTTTCTCTGACAGCCATCATTCCTATCACAAATGCCAGTGGAGAATGGCTACAATGGAAGTAAGTGAAATTTGGTGCTTTCCTAACCACACATCATTGTTATAGTGATTGAAGGTCAAGCAACAAGAGTATACAGGGTTTTGTATAGCTGCAGCAACACTAACAGTGAGTGGTTGATGCCCAGAAAATCACCTTTTATTGTTTCCTTTCGTGTTACACAGATCCATGCATTTTACTGTACACTGACTTGACCTGTGGTGCAGTACATGTCATCTGAAAATCGATATAATGGTCTTTTCCCCTTTCTCTGTATCACAGGTCAAACAAAAGGAAGGTGTATTTGCTTGTGGTTTTCTTTTTAATGTTTTGAGAGAGAATTCATCTGAAATGATCCAGTGGGTAACAAAGAAACTCAAAAGGAACCTGGTTCCATTAAGAGGAAAAGTATTCAGAAACATGATGAGTTTTCCTTCCATTAAATGAGGAGCTGACTCACAGAATTGAGGAGGAGATCAAAGCCCAGGTACTAATAAGAATATCACAAGTTCTCCTCTTTGGCCTGAGTCAAAACAGGCATTTCCTTACATCAGTGCATCTCATGGTGTTTTGTTTGAAACAATACTCTCATATCCCAAAATGATCCCTACTTGGCTCTAAGTCATGCCTCCTCCAGCTTCTGAGTCAGACAGCAGCCCCTGAGCACACAGGAGCAGCAGACAGAAACCAAAGTGGTTTTGAGCCACACAAATTTGTATCTTTAGTTGCAGATGTTGGGCAAATTCTCTGTTTTCTAAATGAGCCAAACCAGTTTGTCTTCTCTGAGTGCCAAGCCATACAGGTCCTTTTGTTTTCCACATTCACTGTACCTTCTGGCAAGAGGAAGATGTGAAATGTGTGATCCCCACTTTTGGTCAGAGGTGCTGGGAAATAGATGATTCTCTAGAAAAGCTGCAGAGGCTGTGTCCTTTTCTGCTCTGTATTTCTTGCTTAACTTCTTTGTTCTCACAGTTTCCTGCCACTGGCGCCAGCAGCTCCACTTTAAATGGAGCTTTAATATAGATATTCCATCCTGTCTGCCATTCTTCCTTGGACTAACGTTTGCATGGCAGATGGTACAAATGGCCCAGCAAATATTTACTGGATCAGTGTTAAGCAAAGCAAAGCAAAGCAAAGCAAAGCAAAGCAAAACAAAACAAAAACACCCCAGCTGCCAGACTGATGACTTTCTGGCACCAGATCATGTGCCACCAGTCTACAGAATGGGGAAAACACTACAGGAAGATAATTGATGTTGAACTTACTGGATTTTTTCAGAGTACTTTCTGAATCTTGTTTTTCAAAGCACCCCCAGAGGGCAAGTACAAGGACAGGAACTTTTCCCTTTCCTTTCCAGAGTCTGCCTTTTTCTCATTGCTTAGGTGAAAAAAAAAAAAGTATTATGACAGAGTAATGTATTCCCCTTTCAAATAAAAATGACTCATATCTGGTATCAGAACTGTATTAATTACAGAGAATAGATTTAGCTCCTTGCAAATGGAGTCTGCTGAAACTCTCATGGCAAAGTCTGGGACAAGTATCTTCAGATTTAAGCAGTGATAGAAGCAGAGAAAGGTGATCAGTGTTAAGAATAACCATTGCTATTGCTTTGCTAAGGCTTATCACAGGAAGAGCAGAACAGTAAAGTACCTGTGCAATGAAGCTGCTTTTTAATTTCCATGTTCCTGTCAATCACTATTCCTCTCTTTTGCCATTTCTTTGATAGCTGAACTGACTGGGTGTGAACATCTTTGATGGTGAAGGACAATGAAATGCCAGGAAGTCTCATGGAGCACAATTCTTTTTCTTCACAATATAATTAACAGTGCAGAAGCAGAGCAAATTATATTACTACCCAAACTGACGTAATTTTCTAAGCAGGTCACATACTCCATAATTTAAAAAAATTCTGTTAATATTCCAAGCAGTAAAGAAAGGAAAACTGAAGAAAGAGAAGCCAAAAATATGTGAGCCTCCATTCTGAAAAGCAGTTCAGCAGATGGTCAAAGGAAGATTTGTGTAGAATGGGACACAAGAGGAGATGGAGCACATCTGAAATTCTTGTTCCAACTGGTAGTCTGAACCACCTGAAAATCAAATTATATTTATCCTACAGTTAAATTTTACAGTGAAATTACAGTCTAAGAATATTATAATAAAGTTTTTGAATATACATTTTTTTAAGGAAAACAACTTTTCCTTCTCCCATCAGTCCCTCAGGAAAGATTCAATTTCTCTTTAAGCCTAGGAGTGGGAGAGATAGAAGAAGAATGTACACAACAAATATGAGTTTGGAGAAGAAAGAAATTTCCATCTCCTGCCCATTTGTTTTGCACTGTAAACTGTGAACTAAATGAGAATATGCCTTGAACTGGAAAAGGGAAAAACAATACAGTCCTGATTAATGTAGTTCACCCAAAGTTCTCTTCTTGATCTTATGGCATTTCAGAAGACAGTGTTCATTAGTTACCAAAGCTAAAAAATTTCATTTTATCCTCGGTGCCAAACGAGAAGTGAAGAGTTCTACTGGAAAACAAAAGTGACCACAAGATGTTTGCACAAAGGCCACAGAGGCCAGGGCTTGTCTGGGGTTCTCTCTCCAGGATTTCTTTTATTACTTTCAAACAAATCTTACTTTCCAAAACTCATATGTTCTAATGCTAAATCTGGCAGTATCAGTGTTCGCATCTGAATTCAAAACTCAAAACTGCAGCATCAGATATAGGCATTCAGGAACATTGAAAAAGTTCATCTACAGACACTATTCCATAACCTAGTGGATCCTCCCCTCCGATTAGGTAGATTCGTGCAGCCTAGAAAAAGATTGTATTCTTATCCAGGGAATGAAGTTCAGAAAATCATAAATTAAAAGCATAGATACACAGACTTTCATGATGAATGCAGAGAAGACAGATGGGTATTCAAATGCTTGAAGTATTTGATCAGACAAAGGGTGAAAAAAGAGGAAAATGGCAAAGAGAGATTGGCTTTGAACCTCATGTCATGGACTTCTGCTTATTAAAAAAAGGTGGTTACCTAGCTCAGGAGGTTCAGTTGTTCCCATCCTGCATGCCTACAATTCTTCAGCTAATCTCAGTTTGGCTGACAAATATATTCAGTTAAAAAAAACCCAACCAACCAAAAACCTACCCAACCAGGTCTTTAAAAATATATATGTAATAAATAAATAAATAAATTCGTAAGTAATTTGTCAATGTTTTAATCATCTTCCACCTGCACAACAAAGAGATTTTTTCTGCTATCGTTTCTACCATTTTCTCTTAGTAATTCCTAGAGAGGCTAATCTCTCTGAAGCACCTGCAAACTGCCATCTTCTTATGCCAAAAAATCCACCAAAGGATATTGGATGTTGGATTTCACTGGCCCAGGACAGACTATCACTAGGTCTTTATTTTAACTCTCCCCTTTTATGCAGTAAAAAGAAGTGGTTAATCAAAGAAAGAGAAGACTCAATTTTTGTGCCCATCTTCCATTTTCTTTCCAGAAAAAGGTGGCTTCAAATTGCATGTTATATTAGAAACAGATACACAGAGTCCAGGATTTTAAATAAATATTCTATAAGGTTTAGATTTTGTAAGCAAATCTGTCCATTATGCCATTAAGGAAGAAGCCGTGAAGACACTGACCAGTTCCTCAGCTGGAGCAACTGGACAAAGCTGCACTGAAGCCCAGGGAAGGGCTGCTTGGGGAGGGTTTGAGGTTTTTTAATACACACCCTTTTTGTTCCTCTGTACATAGGAGTTTCTGTGTGTATCCCTGTGCACAGAAGTCTGCATGCACCTTGTGCACATGCACATAAATTCCTGCTTATATAAATACTACATGAAGGGCTAGTCACAGATTCTGCAACTGAAGTGACACCTTTTCCCTTGTAGAGAGAGTGCTGTGTTTTCACAGGGCTGTTTGCTCTGTCAAAACCACCAAAATTTTCCATCTGGGATTGCTACCTCAGATTGCACCGCTTTTTAAAATTTTCAGCCACAACACTCAGCAAATAAGATGTGGAAAATGTCTTGTAAAAGAGGGTTTCTCTTGAAAGGAGGAAAGAGAAAGCAATTCAAATTAATGTTAAATCCAAGGATAAGTGGAAATGTTGCAGGTCTCTACCTATAAATCGGGGTCTGTGGACCTTGCTCTTCCTAGGGTATTGTCAAGATTCACTAAAGTTTGTTATGTGTTCAGATAGAGTGAGAACTGCAGAACAGTCAAGTAGGAAATGAATAATTCTGTCTTTAGAACCAAGCCTGAGCAGTGTGCAGTAAATAAGGCCTGAGGCCAAACGCCAAGCAATGAGGATAAAAGAACATATTGAATAGCTGCTCATTAAGTGAGCACCATCCATCCTGTGCCCTGCTGAAGCAGGTGTCCTGGGGAAAAGTAATAGTATGCAACCTTGTAATTAAAGCTGTATCATAATGCATATTCACCAGGAGGCAAAATTAAGGATGCCTTGAGAAATTCAGTCTGACATTGCCTAACTTTTGAATGCTGGACTTTGCCACCTTTGTGTTCTTTTTGCCATATATATATACAGATATGTATACACACACACATATATAAAAAAATATTTTTTCTCCCGTTTCCTGTGTTTCAAGAGGTGGAGACATATGATAAGAGACTGCAGAATACAACTTTCTGGCCACACATCCAAACTAGAATAAGAATGACTTCAAGCCAATGGACTGAAACAAAAGTCACTGCATGCGTCTGAAGAGCCCGGAAAGGAGGGCTGAAAGGAGGAGAGTAACGAGATAAAAAATGTCTGAGAGTTAGGGATCATCAGCCTGTAACCTGTATGTAATAGGTACTGATGCACATCAGGGCTAGATCTTGGTACTTGCCTTGCTTGAATCTGGTTATATTTCATTATAAATTTTATGTAGTAAATTTTTTATTAAATAAATTCTATGTTATTTGATAAACTTCCAGTCTTTTCTTTTTTCCTTTCCTTTCCTTTCCTTTCCTTTCCTTTCCTTTCCTTTCCTTTCCTTTCCTTTCCTTTCCTTTCCTTTCCTTTCCTTTCCTTTCCCCTTTCCTTTCCTTTCCTTTCCCCTTTCCTTTCCCCTTTCCTTTCCCCTTTCCTTTCCCCTTTCCTTCCCCCTTTCCTTCCCCCTTTCCTTCCCCCTTTCCTTTCTTCTTTTCTTTTCTTTTCTTTTCTTTTCTTTCTTTTCTTTTCTTTTCTTTCTTTTCTTTTCTTTTCTTTTCTTTTCTTTTCTTTTCTTTTCTTTTCTTTTCTTTTCTTTTCTTTTCTTTTCTTTTCTTTTCTTTTCTTTTCTTTTCTTTTCTTTTCTTTTCTTTTCTTTTCTTTTCTTTTCTTTTCTTTTCTTTTCTTTTCTTTTCTTTTCTTTTCTTTTCTTTTCTTTTCTTTTCTTTTCTTTTCTTTTCTTTTCTTTTCTTTTCTTTTCTTTTCTTTTCTTTTCTTTTCTTTTCTTTTCTTTTCTTTTCTTTTCTTTTCTTTTCTTTTCTTTTCTTTTCTTTTCTTTTCTTTTCTTTTCTTTTCTTTTCTTTTCTTTTCTTTTCTTTTCTTTTCTTTTCTTTTCTTTTCTTTTCTTTTCTTTTCTTTTCTTTTCTTTTCTTTTCTTTTCTTTTCTTTTCTTTTCTTTTCTTTTCTTTTCTTTTCTTTTCTTTTCTTTTCTTTTCTTTTCTTTTCTTTTCTTTTCTTTTCTTTTCTTTTCTTTTCTTTTCTTTTCTTTTCTTTTCTTTTCTTTCTTTTCTTTTCTTTTCTTTCTTTTCTTTTCTTTTCTTTTCTTTTCTTTTCTTTTCTTTTCTTTTCTTTTCTTTTCTTTTCTTTTCTTTTCTTTTCTTTTCTTTTCTTTTCTTTTCTTTTCTTTTCTTTTCTTTTCTTTTCCCAAAGAAATTCTTAATAATTTTCCATGTTTATTTTCTCAGTCTTAGCACTTTCATTTTCTACCCTGGGGAGATCTTACTTATTGCTAGAACTATTTTTGCTTGGTATATTGATACTATCTCTGCGCCTATCCTTATCTAGCAGTGTGAAAATTATTGTAGATATACATTTATATTAACATATGCATGAAGTCTGTATAAGCACACTTTTTAAAATACATATATAAACTTCAAATTAAAATAACAATAATGTCACAAGGACAAGGTCACAGCTGTAAGAGAATCCATAAAGTTATTTGAACTTAGATAAATGTAATTTCTTCCTCCGTCTTTGTATTGCCCTTTCAATGTAGCTACTTTTGCTGTTAATGAAATGGAAGTCTGTTGTCTTGTTGACATCCAGTTGTTCCAGCAGAAGATGTTCCAGTAGCCCTGTCCCCATGCACAGATGAGGTTCAAGACCCCAGAGAGGTTGTTTTCTTGGTCATGTTGGAAGAGAGATGACCTGCCCACAAGACCTGTTTCTATCAGGAACATGATCCTCATGCAACAATCACTCTGGAAATAGAAGTATCAAGGAAATCAATTTTTAACCAAAGACTAAACTCAGCATCCTCAGCCTTCATCGATGTGCCTATGCTCCCTTTTCTGCATGTCTGACTTCACAGAAAAAACTAATTACTTTCTCACTGCTCATAGGATTTGTCTGGGTGCTCAACTTAAAATGTAAATACTTGTAAGTCGCTCAACAAAGAGAGCTGCCTAGCAACTTCCTGGCAGGCCACAAGGTGAAATTTATCCTGAACTACCCTCAATCCACCTTGGGCTGTTTTCTGACTACTTTTCTCAGCTTTAGCCCTAGCTAAGGAATGCTTATGTAGTAATATATTTCATATACAATACATATTTTTTAGATTTTATGTTTCAGAAAGATATTGAATCATTGCTTTTAAAATGCGTTTTCATCACCTACTTATTCATAAAGCAAGAGATGTTTTAATACTCCAAATGCTATTTTATAGGCCTTGACAGAGGAGAAAACCTTTTTATAAATAATAATTCAACAAATTCAACTTCGAATATCTAATTCTGGTATTCACTCAACCCCTTTGAGAGTCTTCCTTTTCCTAAGAAAACATTGCTTGAGGTTAAATCTCAAGAGCTTTTGACTTTCAGCCTCTGAAACAGTTATAGTCTCTAACAAAATATTTCACAGGCTGAAGCTTGGGGCTAGCACAGTGCAAAGGTAAAATCTTATGAGTTGGAAGAAAGGAGGAAGAAAATATTGTGCTTTTATTCCTTCAGACAAGTATCTATGAACAACAGAATTAATGAACACGAGTTTCCAACATATTTGTATCTTCTTCTGGGTCTGCCTGGTGGATAACAAAGTGCAATATCCAAGAAAAGTTTTGTGTGGGCTTGGAAGGGTCACAGACATCCCTCCAGAGTGAGCCTCTCCAGAAATCTTGGTCCTGTCCTGCTCTTTCTTTTTGCATACAACTTTTTAAAGATCTCTTTTAAGATCTCTTTTTTCCTATCTGTGGTATGGAATACAGAAGCTCTTCATTGTCTCTGATGCAAGTGTGTCCAACATCTGGGCTTGGAAATTGAATCTGTACAGAGGGAGAAAAAGTGGATTCCTGTTCTTGTGCAAGGATCACAGGTCAAGCTGTACCACAGATAGGCAGGAATGTGTGAATCTGTCTGTGAATGTGGTCTCTGACCTCTCTGCCTCTATGTCAGACCTGATTGACATTGACTGAGTGGTTCCCCAGTCTTAGACAGAGAAACATAAAGACAGCATCACAGAAACCTTGTTTCTGAAGAAGCTCAGGGTCAAGATACCATTAGCCTACAGAACCTTTGGGATGCATTTAAAGTATTGGGAAATAGATGGGTTTATGATCTAGATACAAATCACACAGCCAATACCTGTCCCAGAGTCTCCTTCAACTGCTGTTCACAGCAGCATCACCCAGAGATTTTAAGCCTGAGAGCAAGAAACTGAAAAAAAACAATATGAAATTACAGCACTACCTTTCCTGAGCACTATGGGGAGAACATAGATTTAACAGGGTACAGAGGAGAACATGAAGGCAGCTTGAGTAGAGCAAACCCAACACATTAAAGGCAGAGAGGAAGCAGCAGCTGAGCAGCTCCCTGTGCCGTTATATGATGGAGGGATGAGCACATGATTTTCTGGGGTCACTGAGGACCTAGTTTGCTGAACAGCTGTTGCTGAAGGGCCAAAGAGGGGAAAAATCAGAGATTCTGCAACTGAGGGACTTCCTTGCCTCTTCTTTGGCTTTATGAATCTTGCAGACAGAAAAGAAAGGAGCATCTTGATAGACTTGAAGATGTTCCTTCTCATTGTGGGACAGTTAGACTACATGACCTTTAAAGGTCCCTGTCAACCCAAACTATTCTATGAATACCAGTGTTCAAACATGAGGGAGAAAAACAGTGCACAAGTATGTGGTTGAGTGCTCTGTTTGGCATCCCAACCTCTTCTTCCTGTGTTAAGAACAATAATGGGAATTTTTCAGCAAAGCTATTGAGAAGAACATTTTATTGCAGGTTGCTTCACCTGTTGCCAGGCATGCAGCAGTGGTCTCCTCATAGACCAGCCAAAATTGCTGCTGACAGCTCAGGAATGCCACAGAGACAACAGCAAAAAAACAATGGCAGGGGTGGGGGTGAGGCAGCATAAACCACAAAACATTGTTGCATTTACGCACAGAAGAGAACTCTAACTCAAAGGGGTAACGAGTGGCCAAAGGTCACCCTGGCTGTGCAGGTCCTCAGACATACCTGTGTTCTGAAGTTACGTACATCACTGGTCTGCCACATCCAGAGAGCCGGAGATGTGTCTAACTATTTTTTGTTCACAGTTCAATATCACGGTAATTGTGTCATTTCTTTTCAACAGAGGAAGAATAGACAGAGGGAGGATTGTGAAAGAGCAGCTCAGAAAGTTCAGTTGCCTGCACTTGTTTCTTCTTCTTCGTGTGAGGCCTTTCCAAGAATGGCCCTTTTGTGAAAAAATATCTTTGTGCTTTTCAGCACCAAATTTACACCTAGAGCACATTGAGGTTCCCATGTAACACAGCTTCTACATACCTGCTTAATGATGAGCATTTATTTAAAACACATCCTTAGTCAGCAAAGGATTCAAATCCCTTATGAGGCTCAAGGATTTGAAATTACTTTTCAGACTAAAGAATAACACATCAGTGTAGCAAAAAGAGACCTTGAAAAATAGCAATATGACAAGTGGAATCAGAATCAAGCCTGAAAGTTGCATTTTTAAATATCAACAATTAAAAAAAGTTATGGATAGTTTATGAAAATTGTCTCAGCAGAGAGTACTTCTTATTATTCCCAACATATTAATAACACCCTTGTCATCTGGACAAGACATACTACAATTCTATATAGATCTTTTAGCATCAGACAACTAGGACACGTGGAATAGAAGCCTAAAGTGTGTTGTGGGTGTTATAGGCCAGATTGTCTGCACCAGGATGTTCATCTACATAGTCAGAAAAGACTTTTCCAAATGTGGACTTGGCATTTGCCCCCTGGTAATGGAAATTTACAGTTTGGTGTCAGCAAATACAGCAAGTGTAGAACACATCTTACAGACTTTTTTAGCATTCTGTTGGTGTATCATTCAGTGTTGAAGGAAAAAAGACAGAAGTATCAAAGGTGACTTCTGCTGGCAGTCCATACTGTTCCAGGGTATGAAGTGAATCTATTTATTTAGCATATGGGACCCGATAGGAACTTCTTATATATTAATTTATACAAATGTGGAGTTGAGGAGTTTATAACGTGAGAAGATTAAAAACAGAGCGACATCTGAATTGGGTCTTAGGTTTTCTGAGTGTTTTAAAGAATGGTTTATGTATTAAAAAACCCTGAATATTGGACTGAATATAAATTGCCAAAATTACATAAGGATAGTTGCTAGCTGATGAGTAGTTATTTTATCTCTCAGTTAATTTCTCTCTCTTATATGAGAAATAAGTTCGCTTATGCATCAATTTTTGCTTTGAAAAACAAAAAATTAAATCATAAGTCCCATACCAATGAAAAAAATTAATCAAAATTTTAATGAAAGTACAAAATAAACAGGGTTTGAACTCAATATATGAAATATATGGCATTTATCCTCGAGACTAAACAGCTTTTGGTACCGTCTACAAATAAGATGCATGATTTTCACAGGCTCTCCTGAAGAGCAGAGTTATTATGATACATTAGATTTTGCTTCTTGATTAAAAAATCATATTAATTAAATGCAATTAAATTAAATTAAATTAAGAATTGAAGAAGCAGCAATCCATTTATTATTATTTTCTCACAGTGTGGGCCACATTCTAATAGAGTGATCACCCTCCCTCCCAGCATCCCAGTCACAATTACCCAACATCCCAGGAGCACTATACAGAAGTATTAACATATTTTAATTCTTTTCTGTGACATTTTTCTTCGCACAAAGAAAACTGATTATGAGGTCTACTCTTCATTTTTGGGTTAATCTTTTCATTTTAATTGAATTTTACCTTTGTCTTGCTGTCTCTGAATTGCCTTTTTTTTTTTTTTTTGGTCTCATTGTGTCATATTTCTTTGTATTGTATTAGTCTTCTTCAGTGCATCCACTCAAGAATTCCTGGAAACCTTCTTGGGAAGGACAGACACCTCTGCACATAGCTACTCTGACAGCATCTATGTTGTATGGTCTTTTAGATCGTACATCTCAATGATCCTTGAAAAGAGAGAAATGGTGAAGAATGGAACAGATTCCTCAAAGCAAGAACAAATTAAATATTTTTTTGTCTTGAAGGCAAGAGCTATCATCCAAAAAGCAGTTGTATGGACTCCCAAGCAAACTTTAATCAAGTCACTTAAATACTAGAGGTCTAGGTCATGTCCATTTGGTTAAGAGATGAGCTCCCATGGCAGGGCAAGTTGGCACCGAGGAAACTGCAGCAGGCACAGTGCTCCTGCACAAGTTACTGTCAGGGCTTTCTGCACTACTCTACATAGGCTGGCAGTAAGAAACATGTGGGCTGTCCTGCTAAACTGGAGCCGAACTAACATGTTGGATGCAGTGTGAATCAACACAGGCAGGTGAGCAAGGGTGACCAAAAAGACACAGCTGCAGTGCAAAGAGTAAATGTATTTCATTAACTGGCTGGCTGGAGGGTCCCGAAACAGCGCTGGGATGCAGAGGCACAGGAAAAGGGGATGCAGGAACTGTCAGGCTCAGTCCATCCCAGTGGCCAGCAGGCCTGGTCTTTTCACCCATTTATCAAAGGGTCACGCACACACAGTTTACCTCCATGCAGTGATCCCCTCTGTGCTTTTTATAATCTCTGCTTTGATCTCTTTCCCAACACAGAGTTCAAGCATGTCTGGGAGAAGACCTCCAAGTCTCTGTAAACAGCTATATTATCTCTACACAGAAATTCTACTTCCCAAAACAGAGAGAGGATAAACAACAGTAAGCATAATATATGTTTCCCACACTGTTGTTCTCCAGGCCCTGGCATTCCCAGCTGCAAGGTCAGTGTATTGAATCTACCATCCTCCTTGCCATTCTTCTGCTTTTAACCCGCTTCTTCCAACAGATGCCCTGAGCTATGACACTAGAAAGTGTAAGCCACTTTGCCCAGCAAAATGGAGGTGGGTAATGTCCCAGCCGGCTGAAGAAGTGAGAGCAGGTGAGGAGTCTGGGGCACTAAACAAACCGTTTCTTGCCAGCTAAGTCTCAGAGCATACCTGTTGGCAAACCTGTGACCTCGTTAAAATGAACACATTCTCCATGGATTTTTATCTTCCTGAAAATATTAGAAAAAATTTTGCTTATTTGCAGTTCTTTGTAAGCAGGCAATCCTCATGTGGGAGAAGTATTGAGATCCTGAGCAGATGCCCCTACAAAACTAAAACCCAGATCTTCATTGATGACTGGCACAGACATGCCATAAGTTACACCAGAGCCAGATTTTTAACAAGCATATAATTCTACATTAGCATGTGGAATTATTTTCTGCTGTTGTGCTCTCCCTCCTTCCACTATATTAGCACTGCCATTTCCCCGCTTCTGAAACTCCTGCTACTCTCAGAGGTATTCACCTGCCATCCTCCACACTCCCACCATCTGTGAGAAATTTCTTCCTGTTTCCTTTTCACCTACTTTCTATCTCACTTCAATTCACTGCTGGCAACTTGTTCTCTCTCTTTTCCTCCTTAATCCCTTTTCCCTTCTCCCAGTAATATCATTTTATATGTTAATACTCTTATTTAATATTGTCTCAGGTTCATGAATCCAGCTTATGCAGAAGTAGCTTTTGCCATGGTATCTTTATACATTACATTTTTATCTCATATGGCAGATTTGTTTCAAAGATGTTATGAAAATGTGTCTGTTCATGGTTATGTACTGATGATTCAAGACACAGTTTTGTTTTCCTTTAGGAAAATCATGTTGGCTAAATGTCTTTCTATTTGATTTCTCTGGACAGCTTCTGCATTGTGCTCCTTTATGACAGTTTGTTTCAGAACCAGATTAAACTATACTGCAAAGTAATCTCCTTATTGTATCCAATTCACAGAAAATACTAACACAGACTCTACAGAAAAGAAGATGCCTTCTATAAACAGCATGAGTCCATCACAATTTTAACTGCAATATTTATATAGTCAGAAACACGGATTTAGAATTTTTTCTCTTCTCCATAGCCAAATCCTGTTCAGATCTTCAACTCACTTAACTCAGAGGCACACCAGCCTGTAAGTCAGAGCAGGAACCATCCAGAAAGGCCAGACCATTGCTGTACAGACAGATAGTTATGCACATGCATGCTTACAGTCATCCCGTCCACTTCAGTCTGCACCGCAAAGATGTCTCCTGAAACAAAGTGAACTGTAGCCAGGCACTTCATCATAGCAAGCTCCTCAGTCTTTCGTAGTTCATTTATTCACATTGAACACTGCTGGATAAGACTGGCCTTTAACTTGTGATCACATAGTTATCACAATAGTTTTAAGTGTTTATTGGTAAGGATGATTTGTAACATATGTTCACACACAAAGAAAAAGAAAAAGAAAAAGAAAAAGAAAAAGAAAAAGAAAAAGAAAAAGAAAAAGAAAAAGAAAAAGAAAAAGAAAAAGAAAAAGAAAAAGAAAAGAAAAAGAAAAAGAAAATCTTGCCAGGTGTCCATTAGTTTCCAATGAAAAACCCTAACCAAACTAACCTCCTGAGCCTGAGCAATCAAATTGTAAGCCTTTGAGAAAAACTGCACTATAAAATAGGCCATGCATGAAAATATAATTAAAGTGGTTAGTAGTTTTCACTACAGGATCCCTGTTCTGCTCTCTGAAACACCAGCCATCACTCCATTCATGTGAAATTGGTTCAAATATGCTATACAACTGCTCCATAGTAATAGTTCTGGGGCATATGAAAACATGCTCTACTCTATGGTCACCTACTAGAACTTTTCTTTTCTGCTGTTCAAGAATCTAGCAAGTACTTTCAAAGTAAAGGTTTTTACACCCTACAGGGCCTTCCACAAACATAAAACCAAGCCAAACTAGCACTTGTTCATAGACTTTCAAAGACAAAACATTATCACATTTATTTAAGGAAACAAAATGCTTAACCAAGAGATCATTTGGTTTTCCGTGATAGAAGTTGCTATGCATAGCCTAAATCCCCTCCTTATAGGTAAGATCTATATTATGTCCTAAAATAAGTCTGCTTATTTATTTGTTATATAATGGAGGACGACAGAAGGACAAGTAATACATCCCTGAAGTTATAACATGCAATATATAAAACTGATTCAGTACATTATAAAATATACAAAGGTAGCAACACCACAATTTTCCTAAACAAAGAAAGTGGGATATTGGGGAAGGAAGGCAGAAAGGGTGGATTTAAGGGAAAGGTTTGTTTTTGTTTTTTTTTTTTTTCCTGGGATATCTTGTTTAATTTGTTAAGTTTTGCCCTGGAATTTAATTTATCAGCTCGCTTAAACAGTGAATATCCATAGTTCAAAACAATAACTGTTTAAAGATATGAAAGATTATGTAGGATTTCACTGGACTGCTATTACACTATTTTCTTAAACCAAAGAGTTCTACATTCATATTTTAAAGCATCAAACAGAAAGATATCTTGGTTTGTATTATCTAACAAATGACCCACTGAACCAAGGAACCAGCTGCAGATGCATTTTCTGTATGATTTCTCTGGCGGATACATTCAGGATGCCATGGTCAGGAGATGGTGAAACAACCCCTGTGAAGAGGTCAGAAATGATGCTGTCAGAGAAGAGAATACTGTGGGACAGACATAGAAAATTTAAAAAAACCCAAACAAACCAAAACAGATAAGGAATGTGCAGATAGGGCCATAACTAATGTAATAATTCTAGCTTCTCTTATTTAAGTTTCCTTTAATCCTTCATTTACAATTAATAAGATTTGCTATTAAAAAGGTAGTTCAGAGAATTCTACACTTATTGCTGAAACATAAAAGTAAAATTCTGGGCTTTCATCATCTAAAATATATATAAAACTTTGTGAATCAAAAGTCTCTTTTAAATATCTCTGAGGGTGACAAGTTAAAAACCTGCCAAAAATGAACATTTTATTGTTAAAATTCCAGCAAAGAGTAGCAAAGATATAAGCCAAGATGATACTCAGTGGTATACTGAGCTGTCATCAAAGAGAATGAGCATTCAATCTATTTTGGAAATTAATTTTTCATTTAGAATAAAAGGTAGCCCATCAGAGATGCAGAGATTGTCTTTCTCATACTTAATAAGGCTCACACAGACCAGTACATGGAAACACAGAAGCAATAAGCACAAGGAAATGACCTCAAATTAATGTTATATGTGGACTTTCATAACAGCACTGACAGCAATAGCAAGATAAAAAGGAGGGTATGTTTTGTGTTCTTTTAGACCCAGATGACATATTTGCACAAGTGACTCAACAAAAAGGCTATTTTCACAGCCTTGTATTGCTAAACAAAGTCCTGTTTGCTGTACAGAGAGAAGCCTGATGTGGTGTAAGCAGGAGAGCACCTGTGTGCCTCCCCTTCATTAGTGTCACCCAGCCCCATGCTGGGCTCAGCCTGCACAGAGGGAATGCAGCCAGTTCCAGCTGCATTGCATCCTCTCTTCTTTTTCCATCCAAGCTGCCAGGTGAGACAACCCACTGTGGGAAAACCCTGCTTGGATCTCCCCATCTACCAAACAGCTCTGCCCAAGACGCTGGTGCTGCTCTGCCTGGAGATGGGAAGGTGACAGTGGGGTGAGTAGGGATCATGTGGCCACCACCACCCTTGCGGGGCACAGAGCCCATCCTCCTCACTAGCCTGGCAGAGAGACTGTGATAAGGAAGGGAAGCAGAGTAGTGAAGAGACTACAAAGCTGCAAACGGAGTGCCCCTTCTGACCAAACCCAGAGACTAAAAGGAGGACACTAGTGTGCTGCAGGCATCACAGACCAGCTCCAGAACTACACCACCATAGAAAGAGTGATGCTTTCCATTCTTCCCTATATATTTGCTTTTGATCTGATTGCTTTTCCATTTGTTGTATAGTCAGGACTACCTTTTTCATTTTTTAATGTCTTGTGTAATAAGAGTTTCTAGAGGAAATACTGAAAAAAAATCAAGACCAAGCAGCTTAATAACAGGTGTAAAAGAGATCCTTTCCTGGTTTCATTTCAGAACCAAGAAAGAACCTGTGCATCTAAAAGTGTGTCCTCTTCCCCTAATAAATGATATTTCTTCTAAATTAGCTGCCATGAGAATGGCATACAGTGTGAGCAGTAGTTCTGCCTTGAGAGGTTTAGGACATGGCATTGCTTTAACACAACAGGAGACATCATTACCCTTCATGTTCTTATTGTATATAGGGAGATATATACAATATCACTTTACAGTGTTCTTATTGTATATAGGGAGATAAGTGTATGTACCCAAGAAAAAAAATAACAATCTACTCTGGATCGGTCCCTGTCTTACTTCAACAGTGTATTTGGAATCAAAACAGGAAGTTTCTGCATATTGGAGATGTTTTCTCCTGTAGCTTTGAAAAGCAGAAGACACCCTATCTGGATTCAAACAGCCAATCTCTTCAGTGCTCCTTAGTTTTCCAACCTTGTCCTCTCAACGTGCAGCATCAGAATGAGGCAGAGGCAGGGAGGGGATAGGTAAGCTCGCTTCTGCTGACAAGGGGGAACCCTGGCAGAGGTGTCCCCTGAGACCACTAAACAAAGTAAGGATACTTTAGTGATAATATTGCAGCCATGGAAGATGGCTGACACCACTAAGTTGTTGTTTTTCAGCAGGATACCTGAATAGGCATATCTCTTGTTCATACCACTGCAATACAGGAGTATATGCTATGTATCTCTTTTAAATGATGTACTCTTATATACAATCATAGAACCATAGAACAACTCAGGTTGTAAGGAACCTTAAGAATCATCTAGTTCCAGCCCTTCTGCTATGGGCAGGAACACCTTCCACCAGACCAGGTTGCTCATGGCCCAATCCAACCTTGCCTGCAAGGACAAAAGAGTGAAACACAGTGATGTGCGCAGTATGTGGTATATACATGCTAAAGATTCTCAAAAATGAATTGTTTCTGGTTGTCCCTATTAGCAGCATTTAAATAGACTGATTTAAACAGGTAGCTTTCAGATATATCCTAATTTGATCTACCCTTTTATCCTAGCAGAACTAGGTTGGTTTTCACAGACAAGTACCTTGAAAGAGATTAGGTTGCAGTCATGCCCAAAAGAAACAGTTGAAAAGCACTCCATGATCAAATCACAGATACACTGAACTCAATTGCTCACCGCAACATTTAAAACACTGGTTGCTGCAAGGCAGTATAAATACACTGAAGAGAGGTTTCATACCATAAAAAAAAGAAATTTATCACTCAATAAACATAATTCAGATGAACAAAAAGAATGACAATTTCCAAAATAAAAGCGTATCAATCCCGTACCTCCTCCATACGCATACAGATGTGCATCCAAGGGAAAATAATATCCCATAGCTTCCACTGAAATATATATTTAATAACTCTACAGGGCTGTAAGGATGCTTTCAGGTTTTTCAAACAATAAAAAACATTTCCAAATGCATTTCAGGGAGTAAAGACTACTAGCAAATTCTCTGCCAAAACAACTTAAATTACCGTGCCACTTTTCCATGCATGTTCAAAAGGAAAATGGAGATGAATATGAAACCCTGAGTCTAAGATCTATTTTTCAAAGTGTTGAAGCCAACACATGAAAGTGAAATATTTCTCAGTCTCCCTAACTATAGATCCAGTGCATTAATGCGAGACAACGACTAAAAGCTATACCAAAGCATTTAAAGGCTAAAAAACAAGCAATCTGGTTTTCTCAAGGAAAGCATAATAAATTATCTGTAGAAGGAACAAAAGTGTTCAGAATTCTGAGGCAACTAAAATACTGCCTGTTAAACTCCGAGAAATACCTAAGTGTGAAATTTCAAAACCTGAAATATCTAATTTATTTCCATTTTAAAAATGCCAGTGTCTCTTAGGAATATGAAATAAGGTACATTCACAATAACCTAAAAAACCTCAAGAAGATGCAGAGACAGATGGAAATGTAAACAAGTTTGAAGGATCTCTGCCAAAAGTCTGCTCTAATCCACAGTCCAATCATTAAAGAATAAACACCACACAACCACCTTTGTTTTAAATGAATTACAACCTGGAATTACTTGGCAAATACACAATGCAGAACATTGTGGAAATAAAGATTTAGAATCCAGCATAGGGGGACATATTTGCAAGTCATCTCCTTCTGTGCAAGATCACAAAAAGGTAAAAAAGTATGTCTTTAGGACTCTGTTGGCTAAAGCTATATAAAACAAACTTCCCACTTTTTGCTCCATGAACCTGGCAGGAGCAGGTTGGAGGAACTGCAAGCTGCAAGATCAATGGGAAGTTTGACTATTATACAAAAACTGCCTTGGAGCTGCCCTTGGGACCTGTTTTTCTCTGTCCAAGCAGGCATTGAGCCTCTGGGGAGGCCAGCACATCCTGTGGCAGCTAGCCTGATGGGCGGTCAGCATTCGAATAGAGACACAAGGACCAGACTGTTGTTGCTGTGGATGCAGGAGACATGAGGTTGCCCTCCTTGTGGCTGCATGTCAAATGCTTCATCTTCATAAAGTATGCAATAAAGAGACCAACTTTAATTTCTCTCCAGACCTAGCCCCCTGCTACCTTTGTTGGCCAATTTCCCTGTTGTAATTTACATCTCTCTCACAGTAAAAAACTTTTGTTTTAGAAAGAGAAAATATCCTTAGCAATTTCCTGTTCAGTCCACTGTCTTGTGACAGCATGCCTCTTAAATTAAGAGTTCTTATCAGAGAAGGTGCCCAGCATGGAGGTAGCACTTCATAAAAAGTAGCTATAGATGTCCACAGTGCAGAAAACCAGGTTTGCAGTGAGACTATCAGTGTTCCTCTCCAGTTTTTGTGCTCTCAGCAGTCCCCTTCATTTGATGTTGTCAGCAGCACCTACCAGGAGCTGTCTGGCGAGACAGGAAAATGGACACATTGCTTTTAATTACATGACTCATTAGCTAATGAAATTAAGTTTGATCAGCAAAGAAATTTTATGTTCTATTTGTCTCAAAGATTAGTCTGACTAGATTCACATAAATAAAACTATTTCACTTTCAAATTCCCAAGATCTGTGACAGTATCCCAGTCATTCCTCATCCACATTTTGTAGCAACTATGAAACAATGATTTTTTGCTGACAGTAGGCACAGAATAGGACAAGATGTCGCTTTCATTGATGCCAGCATAGATTGAAAGTAATTCTATTTAGGAAAACATGGACCTGTCGGATATTGCAAATCCATATTTCACAGGGAGAGAAGAGGGCAGGAGCTAGAGGCAGGAGTTTAGTAGGAGATTAGTAGTCAATTGTTTGAGGAGAACTTGACATGTTAAAATAAAAAGCTTTGTTAATATTTGTATGTACATAGACACAGACAATATATATCTGAACAAAAAAACCAGATTTTCTTATTCATCTGTTGGGGAGGTCTATTAAGGATTCATTAGTATAGACCCGTTTTACTGGTCTAGATTTATCCCAGTTTTCCCTCTTTTCAAGGAAATTCACCTCCCAATAAGGCAAATATTAGGGTCCTCTTTCTGCAATTAATTATATTTATATATGCCTTCTTCCCTTGACAGATGTGGGTAAGCCCAGACAAAATGGTTCCTTCCCTTTGTTTCCCAGCTAGTCTGTTTTATCAAGAAGGCAACTTTCAGTGAAGAGCCACTACCTGTGCTCTCTGATGCAATGGCAATCATGCCTTTATTTACCAAATACCTTTATAACCCTAGATTAGACCATTGGCAAGGAAGATCCAAATACAAAGGGGTCGCTGGAGGAGGTGAGTGTGAAAGAGGGAAATTAAGGAAGGACAATGCTAGTTTCTTCAGAGACCAGGTCTTAAATTTCCAAGGTCTATTCACTTTCCATGCAGGAAATAGGCTAAGGCAAATAAAATATCCTTCTCCACACACATGTATTCCAGAAGCAGCCACTAGAGTGACTAATAAAAGAAGGTGACATTTGCATGCCTTGCAGAGCCCAGCCATGGAACAAGGCAAGTCAAATCAGATGTACAGTCCTACTCTACCATCACACACCTCTCCTGCCAGCCTCCATCCATGTCCCCTTTCCTGCCTCTGTGAAAGTCTTGCCCCTTCCGTTGCTATTTCTGTAAAAGCAAAACTTCTACAGAATTTCAGGTTTGTTCAGTATGATGTCACTGCACACCATAATTGGGAAATGTGTTAACTCAACTGTTAGCTTTAGTAATTGAAACATGCTGTTTGGGGCCCATGAGGTGTGGAGTCATCCTGCTGAGACTAACAGCAGTCTCAGAACTGGAAGGAGAAGCTGGGAAGAAGCAGGAGAGTAAGCAAGGAAGGTGCCTGGGAGTGAAGAGAAAGGCTCATTGGGGGATTTGGAGAACCTGGCTCAGGGAGCCCATTGTGCCTGGCATGGTACAAAACACACTGCAGAGCCAAGCACCCCCTCTCCAGCTGCAAAGACTTAATCATACCCTTTTGTTTTGCTGCAGAGCAGTGACGAGTGGACTTATAACAGTTTAAAGATTGTTTCAGTATATGGTCCAGGTGATTAGCTGAGCCCCTCGGGCCTGCAAGACCAACATTAAATCTCATGTAGACAAGCTTAACTGTGAGACGGTGGACGTTTATACTCCTCCTTCCCAGACAATGCATAGTTGTTTGAAAAGGCAATGATGATTTGAAAAAAAATCATAAAACAGAACTTTTGAAGTCTGGGAAAGACTTCATTTTCACGTGCAGATGAGTAACGCTGGCTCCGGGTGCCTGCTCGAGGCCACTCAGCGTTAGTCTGGGAGTGACCCTTGTTTCCTGGGGGCTGCCGCTTGCAGTTTCCCCAAACACAGGGTGTCCTCCGGCAGCTCTGTTAGTGCTCTGGGTGAGAGAGAGCCCCGGGCAGATGTCGTGGGCGCCGGCGAGAATAAAGGCCAGAGAGAAGGGCCCTGGTGTGATTTCCAGCTCTTTTATTCCCAGAGAAGGCAGCAGGGAAGGCAGGAAAGGGTCCGGGGTCCAGGAGAGGTGGCGTGGGGATCAGGAAGAGCCAAAGGCTTCAGGGACCAGAAGCAGGAAAGTGGGGAAAAGCAGGGGTATTTATAGGGACACAAGCAGGGGAAAATAACCAATTGGGGTACAAGGATTTACATGTAACCAATCGAGAACTGAACAGCAACGAAGTTTCTAGAACTTCAACTTATACAAAACATGAGGTAATACAGTAAAACTAATCAATGAACTTAAACATGTAAACGAATTTGCAAGGGATGCTGGGGGTGAGCCAGAAAGCTCACTCTGACAAGGGAGTGTGACTCAGACAGTGGCAGGCTCAGGCTGCTCCTTCCAGTCTTGAGCTTCTGTGGTTGTGGTCTTTGCCACATACACTGCCCCTGATGAGAACTTGTAAAATTTTTTATTTCAGCAGACACCATGGGCATCCACACACAGAGATAAGTGCAGTATTCAGTAAGCCTTATAGGTAGGTATTTGAGGTAGCAATACTATAGAACTTGGTATATGTGGCCATGTATTAAGGAGAATTGATCTGTGGCATTTGTCTCTGTATGTTCAGCTGATTAAATCTACTGTTTATCAACCATCTCTCAGTCTCAGACACCCAATTTCATTGGCATTAATAAAAAATATTAAGATGAGAAGATCCTCTTATTTCTTATTCAAGAAACAATCCTGATTTCCTAATTCTCAGGACATTTAATCTACTTGAATTAGTTGTTTACAGTTGTTTACAGTGACCTTGCATTTTTCTGAGTAAAATTATTTGTGAACAAGGAATCTGTAGAACACTTATGCTTTCACCCAAACTGCTACCACACTGGTTAGTCTAAGCAACTGCACATACTTCACTGAAATGCTCAATACCTCCTTACTCCATGGTCTGCTGTACTCCTCCAGGTTGTTCTCTGCTGAATTTCACTGCTGAATACAGTCTTTGAAAATTAGCGTCTAACCTGACTGGTTGTCAGCCCTGTGCATGCAGATGCTTCAGGTATTCCTTAAACCTCTCCAAATGGTATGATCCTGCATTTGATATCTGCTGGAGTCTGCATTAGCACTTGTTTATGTATGTGGGGAATTACTTCCACAACCTAGTGGGGAAGAGGCCACGCAAAATTCCAGTCATTCTTAAGGGGTCACAGGTTTCACAGGCAGCAGTGTGCTAAAATCCATCTTTGCAAGCCTCACCAATGAGTTTTATGAGGCAGCTCTTTCCTGGCATTTAATGGATACATTCCTGGGCCTGATGCAGATTTGAAGCAGCATGTCCGCCCACTGCAGCAGCACATGGCTGGGAGTGCAGTCCTTCATTGCACCATGGCCAGCGCTGCATGCTGCTGAGGTAGCCCTGAAACACAGGCTTGGCCCAAATCCATCTCTTACAGCATAAGGAATTTTCCCACTATTTCACAAACCCCATCCCCAGGACTAGGTTGGGAATGAGGCCTAGCAGGGACAGACTATGCGGACTAGCCCAAGGAGAACTCTTGCTCGCCCTTGCACTGCATTGACAGGGAAGAAGTTTGACCAAAGCAAAGGGTCCCCACTTTGTGCAGAAATCATGCAGCTAAGCCCAGGAATCCTGACTGTGCAGAGAAACTCTTAACCTTGCAAAGCCAAAGAGCTTCTCCAACAGGTGAATTTAATTTTTAAGTTAAGACCAGAAGCTTTTTCCCCCATTGGGGAGGTGACTTGTTGAATCCCATTAACTGCTCATCTCTCCTGGCTATCTGCAGGTACTATCAATACACCTTCTACCACGTCTCCTGGGATAGCTGAGACACTTGGCAATTAATCTGCAGGATCTCAAGCAGAAAATTGTCTCTCTGTAGAATGAGCAAAGCCTGACTGATCTCCATTTTAAGACAGATAGTACAGAAATGGCTACTATTCCCACAAAATCCTGAGTGTGCATCCCCCTCTCCTACTTATCCTCTCTTACTCCTTGGAATTATATATGTGATAAAGGACAGTGCTGTTGTAGTAAAAAATCACAGCCTGAGTGTGGCCAGAAATGCGTCCAAAATTGAGCAATAGCTCCTATGGAGCCATCTGAATGTCACTGTCAGCATCTGTGCGAAAATGCTGGATCCAGCCATCTCTTTGGAGCAGGCTCAAATACGGGATACAAAAAACACTTTCTTGTTAATTTTCATAATAAAAACCAGCACCTTTAACACATAAGACTTGAGAGTTGCAAGTTGCAGACGAGACAGAATTTCTATTTTCTACAAGTTGAGAAAGCATTTAAGTGAATATGTTTTATTGATTATTTTGATCATGGATTGGAGAATGGTATCTATTCCAAATGACATCTGCCACTTAAAACTTTAGCAACATGCTAATTAAATAAAATTCAGTTGACTTTTAATCTATTTCTATCAATCTCTTTTCCAGAGCCACCAAATTTAGTTCCAGAGTAGATAGTGCTCCCCTCAGTATCTACAACATATTAAGGACCTTTATAGATACTTGGAGTTTTCCTGCAAAATTGAAAACGTTTGTTATGAATGCTCATACCAACACAAGTAACTACTCCTCTTACCATGCAAATCAAGAAGAAAAATGAATTCCAACAGAAGAAAAATTTTTCCTTGGAACACCTTCAGAGGGATAAAAAAACTAGTGGTAAAATCGTGATACAATAATTAAATAAATATATATGAACTGAAACGTTAAATGCTACACTTTCTATTTAATAGTTATCTAAAACAAATTTCCTGGCTTTCTGTGTATAGCACAATCTGTTTTCAGTTATTATAAATCAGATAACACCTATTGCAAGAGGAATTTTCTTTGGCTGTGAGGTGGGAACATTGTAAATTGATCAGCTATGTGAAGAATAAAGAAGAGCAAGATCAGTGCAAATCTGGTGGTACTGATTCATTTTTCCCACTTCCAGATGAATTTGTTCTCAGCAACTCAGCAACTTCAGACCTCCCCTCTTAATGAAAGAGTGAACATTTCTTTAAAGTTACTGCAAAAGTGGTAAATTCATAATCAGGGCATGAGCAGTAATTTTTTTTCTCTCCTGTAACATTAAAAAAACATTAATTATTCAACATTAATTAAAGTAATGTTAATTATTTTACCAAAGGAGCTTTAGTCTCCCAAGTTGCCACTCAATTAAAGCCTCACTCATACTTTGAACAAGCAGATCTTAAAAATAAACAAAAAATAAATCCCAGAACCCCTGAAAGTGCTCTCCTGTCTGGGAATGTCCTGGCAAATTCTGTCTGTGTATTCATTTGAGATATTGATATTGCCTCCAATAGCAGGCTTCCTGAGTACCTTTCTGTATTAAATGTTTATTGCCCAGCCTCTGTGTACCGCTACCCTATGAGTCAGAGGTAAAAAGCACAATGTTTTCCTGTCCTAATTTAAGTGTTTAAAGTTAAATATCACCCTAGGCTCATCCACTGAACAACCATCTGGAAACATTCCAATCTCTACGCCTCCTGGTAGGGCAGTGAAAAGACATCAGATCAAACTTAGACATCTTACTCAGAGCCAGGTGAAATGTAACCCAGTCCAAGTGATTTACCTAAAGTTCAATACTGGAAAAAAGAGGTTGTGGAATCTCCTTCTCTGCAGTTTACAAAACCTACCTGGGTATGATGTCATGCAGTTTTCTCCAGGTGAACTTGGTTTAGCAGGAGGGTTAGACTGGATGATCTCCACAAGTCTCATCCAACCTCAACCAGTCTGTGATTCGGAAATCTTTCAAGCCCCAATAGCTACTATTTTTCTCTTCCCTAGTTCAAAATAGAGCAACAGACATTGTTTATTTAGTTTCACAGTTTACATTTTTTAGTGTTTTGAGATTGCTGTCTGGTTAACTGGGCGAGGATTTCCTCCTATGGAAAAGTTAGGGAGTATTTAGCAGAAAAACCCTGTGATTTATAAAGTTTCTGGGGAGTTTGGGCTTTTTTTTT